>WOVY01009495.1:0-225426 GCA_013436015.1 Rhipicephalus annulatus | reverse complement strand
AAGGGAAAGAAGTGTATACCTAAGGGCTCGTTTTTTCGTGTTTAAACACAATATTAATGAGATATAACAGACAGTAATGCCAAGGAATGTACAGGGGAAGTTATTAAAAACCAATGGAATGTAAATAAGAAGAAAGAAAAGTGGATGAAAAAATTACCAACTGTGAGCAGGAATCGAACCTACGACCTTCGAATTACGCGTTCGATGCTCTAACCACTGAGCTATCACAGCGGCCCTCCCTCCATCCACTTTTTTGGGTTTATCTGTGAATTTAGAAGTAGGAGTGACAGTCAGCGCCATCTATAAGCCAAACGACGAGTGTGAAAACACTCTTATGCGCATATTTGGCGTCACGTAGCACGTGAACTTATTATGAGCGGGCAGCTGATTAATTGTCCCTCTTATACAACCTAAACACACCAAGTCTGCCAGTACGAGACCCTCGTTCAATGAAATAAGGGAAAGAAGTGTATACCTAAGGGCTCGTTTTTCCGTGTTTTAACACAATATTAATGAGATATAACAGACAGTAATGCCAAGGAATGTACAGGGGAAGTTATTAAAACCAATGGAATGTAAATAAGAAGAAAGAAAAGTGGATGAAAAAATTACCAACTGTGAGCAGGAATCGAACCTACGACCTTCGAATTACGCGTTCGATGCTCTAACCACTGAGCTATCACAGCGGCCCTCCCTCCATCCACTTTTTTGGGTTTATCTGTGAATTTAGAAGTAGGAGTGACAGTCAGCGCCATCTATAAGCCAAACGACGAGTGTGAAAACACTCTTATGTGCATGTTTGGCGTCACGTAGCACGTGAACTTATTATGAGCGGGCAGCTGATTAATTGTCCCTCTTATACAACCTAAACACACCAAGTCTGCCAGTACGAGACCCTCGTTCAATGAAATAAGGGAAAGAAGTGTATACCTAAGGGCTCGTTTTTCCGTGTTTTAACACAATATTAATGAGATATAACAGACAGTAATGCCAAGGAATGTACAGGGGAAGTTATTAAAACCAATGGAATGTAAATAAGAAGAAAGAAAAGTGGATGAAAAAATTACCAACTGTGAGCAGGAATCGAACCTACGACCTTCGAATTACGCGTTCGATGCTCTAACCACTGAGCTATCACAGCGGCCCTCCCTCCATCCACTTTTTTGGGTTTATCTGTGAATTTAGAAGTAGGAGTGACAGTCAGCGCCATCTATAAGCCAAACGACGAGTGTGAAAACACTCTTATGTGCATGTTTGGCGTCACGTAGCACGTGAACTTATTATGAGCGGGCAGCTGATTAATTGTCCCTCTTATACAACCTAAACACACCAAGTCTGCCAGTACGAGACCCTCGTTCAATGAAATAAGGGAAAGAAGTGTATACCTAAGGGCTCGTTTTTCCGTGTTTTAACACAATATTAATGAGATATAACAGACAGTAATGCCAAGGAATGTACAGGGGAAGTTATTAAAACCAATGGAATGTAAATAAGAAGAAAGAAAAGTGGATGAAAAAATTACCAACTGTGAGCAGGAATCGAACCTACGACCTTCGAATTACGCGTTCGATGCTCTAACCACTGAGCTATCACAGCGGCCCTCCCTCCATCCACTTTTTTGGGTTTATCTGTGAATTTAGAAGTAGGAGTGACAGTCAGCGCCATCTATAAGCCAAACGACGAGTGTGAAAACACTCTTATGCGCATGTTTGGCGTCACGTAGCACGTGAACTTATTATGAGCGGGCAGCTGATTAATTGTCCCTCTTATACAACCTAAACACACCAAGTCTGCCAGTACGAGACCCTCGTTCAATGAAATAAGGGAAAGAAGTGTATACCTAAGGGCTCGTTTTTCCGTGTTTTAACACAATATTAATGAGATATAACAGACAGTAATGCCAAGGAATGTACAGGGGAAGTTATTAAAACCAATGGAATGTAAATAAGAAGAAAGAAAAGTGGATGAAAAAATTACCAACTGTGAGCAGGAATCGAACCTACGACCTTCGAATTACGCGTTCGATGCTCTAACCACTGAGCTATCACAGCGGCCCTCCCTCCATCCACTTTTTTGGGTTTATCTGTGAATTTAGAAGTAGGAGTGACAGTCAGCGCCATCTATAAGCCAAACGACGAGTGTGAAAACACTCTTATGTGCATGTTTGGCGTCACGTAGCACGTGAACTTATTATGAGCGGGCAGCTGATTAATTGTCCCTCTTATACAACCTAAACACACCAAGTCTGCCAGTACGAGACCCTCGTTCAATGAAATAAGGGAAAGAAGTGTATACCTAAGGGCTCGTTTTTCCGTGTTTTAACACAATATTAATGAGATATAACAGACAGTAATGCCAAGGAATGTACAGGGGAAGTTATTAAAACCAATGGAATGTAAATAAGAAGAAAGAAAAGTGGATGAAAAAATTACCAACTGTGAGCAGGAATCGAACCTACGACCTTCGAATTACGCGTTCGATGCTCTAACCACTGAGCTATCACAGCGGCCCTCCCTCCATCCACTTTTTTGGGTTTATCTGTGAATTTAGAAGTAGGAGTGACAGTCAGCGCCATCTATAAGCCAAACGACGAGTGTGAAAACACTCTTATGCGCATGTTTGGCGTCACGTAGCACGTGAACTTATTATGAGCGGGCAGCTGATTAATTGTCCCTCTTATACAACCTAAACACACCAAGTCTGCCAGTACGAGACCCTCGTTCAATGAAATAAGGGAAAGAAGTGTATACCTAAGGGCTCGTTTTTCCGTGTTTTAACACAATATTAATGAGATATAACAGACAGTAATGCCAAGGAATGTACAGGGGAAGTTATTAAAACCAATGGAATGTAAATAAGAAGAAAGAAAAGTGGATGAAAAAATTACCAACTGTGAGCAGGAATCGAACCTACGACCTTCGAATTACGCGTTCGATGCTCTAACCACTGAGCTATCACAGCGGCCCTCCCTCCATCCACTTTTTTGGGTTTATCTGTGAATTTAGAAGTAGGAGTGACAGTCAGCGCCATCTATAAGCCAAACGACGAGTGTGAAAACACTCTTATGCGCATGTTTGGCGTCACGTAGCACGTGAACTTATTATGAGCGGGCAGCTGATTAATTGTCCCTCTTATACAACCTAAACACACCAAGTCTGCCAGTACGAGACCCTCGTTCAATGAAATAAGGGAAAGAAGTGTATACCTAAGGGCTCGTTTTTCCGTGTTTTAACACAATATTAATGAGATATAACAGACAGTAATGCCAAGGAATGTACAGGGGAAGTTATTAAAACCAATGGAATGTAAATAAGAAGAAAGAAAAGTGGATGAAAAAATTACCAACTGTGAGCAGGAATCGAACCTACGACCTTCGAATTACGCGTTCGATGCTCTAACCACTGAGCTATCACAGCGGCCCTCCCTCCATCCACTTTTTTGGGTTTATCTGTGAATTTAGAAGTAGGAGTGACAGTCAGCGCCATCTATAAGCCAAACGACGAGTGTGAAAACACTCTTATGCGCATGTTTGGCGTCACGTAGCACGTGAACTTATTATGAGCGGGCAGCTGATTAATTGTCCCTCTTATACAACCTAAACACACCAAGTCTGCCAGTACGAGACCCTCGTTCAATGAAATAAGGGAAAGAAGTGTATACCTAAGGGCTCGTTTTTCCGTGTTTTAACACAATATTAATGAGATATAACAGACAGTAATGCCAAGGAATGTACAGGGGAAGTTATTAAAACCAATGGAATGTAAATAAGAAGAAAGAAAAGTGGATGAAAAAATTACCAACTGTGAGCAGGAATCGAACCTACGACCTTCGAATTACGCGTTCGATGCTCTAACCACTGAGCTATCACAGCGGCCCTCCCTCCATCCACTTTTTTGGGTTTATCTGTGAATTTAGAAGTAGGAGTGACAGTCAGCGCCATCTATAAGCCAAACGACGAGTGTGAAAACACTCTTATGCGCATGTTTGGCGTCACGTAGCACGTGAACTTATTATGAGCGGGCAGCTGATTAATTGTCCCTCTTATACAACCTAAACACACCAAGTCTGCCAGTACGAGACCCTCGTTCAATGAAATAAGGGAAAGAAGTGTATACCTAAGGGCTCGTTTTTCCGTGTTTTAACACAATATTAATGAGATATAACAGACAGTAATGCCAAGGAATGTACAGGGGAAGTTATTAAAACCAATGGAATGTAAATAAGAAGAAAGAAAAGTGGATGAAAAAATTACCAACTGTGAGCAGGAATCGAACCTACGACCTTCGAATTACGCGTTCGATGCTCTAACCACTGAGCTATCACAGCGGCCCTCCCTCCATCCACTTTTTTGGGTTTATCTGTGAATTTAGAAGTAGGAGTGACAGTCAGCGCCATCTATAAGCCAAACGACGAGTGTGAAAACACTCTTATGCGCATGTTTGGCGTCACGTAGCACGTGAACTTATTATGAGCGGGCAGCTGATTAATTGTCCCTCTTATACAACCTAAACACACCAAGTCTGCCAGTACGAGACCCTCGTTCAATGAAATAAGGGAAAGAAGTGTATACCTAAGGGCTCGTTTTTCCGTGTTTTAACACAATATTAATGAGATATAACAGACAGTAATGCCAAGGAATGTACAGGGGAAGTTATTAAAACCAATGGAATGTAAATAAGAAGAAAGAAAAGTGGATGAAAAAATTACCAACTGTGAGCAGGAATCGAACCTACGACCTTCGAATTACGCGTTCGATGCTCTAACCACTGAGCTATCACAGCGGCCCTCCCTCCATCCACTTTTTTGGGTTTATCTGTGAATTTAGAAGTAGGAGTGACAGTCAGCGCCATCTATAAGCCAAACGACGAGTGTGAAAACACTCTTATGCGCATGTTTGGCGTCACGTAGCACGTGAACTTATTATGAGCGGGCAGCTGATTAATTGTCCCTCTTATACAACCTAAACACACCAAGTCTGCCAGTACGAGACCCTCGTTCAATGAAATAAGGGAAAGAAGTGTATACCTAAGGGCTCGTTTTTCCGTGTTTTAACACAATATTAATGAGATATAACAGACAGTAATGCCAAGGAATGTACAGGGGAAGTTATTAAAACCAATGGAATGTAAATAAGAAGAAAGAAAAGTGGATGAAAAAATTACCAACTGTGAGCAGGAATCGAACCTACGACCTTCGAATTACGCGTTCGATGCTCTAACCACTGAGCTATCACAGCGGCCCTCCCTCCATCCACTTTTTTGGGTTTATCTGTGAATTTAGAAGTAGGAGTGACAGTCAGCGCCATCTATAAGCCAAACGACGAGTGTGAAAACACTCTTATGCGCATGTTTGGCGTCACGTAGCACGTGAACTTATTATGAGCGGGCAGCTGATTAATTGTCCCTCTTATACAACCTAAACACACCAAGTCTGCCAGTACGAGACCCTCGTTCAATGAAATAAGGGAAAGAAGTGTATACCTAAGGGCTCGTTTTTCCGTGTTTTAACACAATATAATGAGATATAACAGACAGTAATGCCAAGGAATGTACAGGGGAAGTTATTAAAACCAATGGAATGTAAATAAGAAGAAAGAAAAGTGGATGAAAAAATTACCAACTGTGAGCAGGAATCGAACCTACGACCTTCGAATTACGCGTTCGATGCTCTAACCACTGAGCTATCACAGCGGCCCTCCCTCCATCCACTTTTTTGGGTTTATCTGTGAATTTAGAAGTAGGAGTGACAGTCAGCGCCATCTATAAGCCAAACGACGAGTGTGAAAACACTCTTATGCGCATGTTTGGCGTCACGTAGCACGTGAACTTATTATGAGCGGGCAGCTGATTAATTGTCCCTCTTATACAACCTAAACACACCAAGTCTGCCAGTACGAGACCCTCGTTCAATGAAATAAGGGAAAGAAGTGTATACCTAAGGGCTCGTTTTTCCGTGTTTTAACACAATAATAATGAGATATAACAGACAGTAATGCCAAGGAATGTACAGGGGAAGTTATTAAAACCAATGGAATGTAAATAAGAAGAAAGAAAAGTGGATGAAAAATTACCAACTGTGAGCAGGAATCGAACCTACGACCTTCGAATTACGCGTTCGATGCTCTAACCACTGAGCTATCACAGCGGCCCTCCCTCCATCCACTTTTTTGGGTTTATCTGTGAATTTAGAAGTAGGAGTGACAGTCAGCGCCATCTATAAGCCAAACGACGAGTGTGAAAACACTCTTATGTGCATGTTTGGCGTCACGTAGCACGTGAACTTATTATGAGCGGGCAGCTGATTAATTGTCCCTCTTATACAACCTAAACACACCAAGTCTGCCAGTACGAGACCCTCGTTCAATGAAATAAGGGAAAGAAGTGTATACCTAAGGGCTCGTTTTTCCGTGTTTTAACACAATATTAATGAGATATAACAGACAGTAATGCCAAGGAATGTACAGGGGAAGTTATTAAAACCAATGGAATGTAAATAAGAAGAAAGAAAAGTGGATGAAAAAATTACCAACTGTGAGCAGGAATCGAACCTACGACCTTCGAATTACGCGTTCGATGCTCTAACCACTGAGCTATCACAGCGGCCCTCCCTCCATCCACTTTTTTGGGTTTATCTGTGAATTTAGAAGTAGGAGTGACAGTCAGCGCCATCTATAAGCCAAACGACGAGTGTGAAAACACTCTTATGCGCATATTTGGCGTCACGTAGCACGTGAACTTATTATGAGCGGGCAGCTGATTAATTGTCCCTCTTATACAACCTAAACACACCAAGTCTGCCAGTACGAGACCCTCGTTCAATGAAATAAGGGAAAGAAGTGTATACCTAAGGGCTCGTTTTTCCGTGTTTTAACACAATAATAATGAGATATAACAGACAGTAATGCCAAGGAATGTACAGGGGAAGTTATTAAAACCAATGGAATGTAAATAAGAAGAAAGAAAAGTGGATGAAAAAATTACCAACTGTGAGCAGGAATCGAACCTACGACCTTCGAATTACGCGTTCGATGCTCTAACCACTGAGCTATCACAGCGGCCCTCCCTCCATCCACTTTTTTGGGTTTATCTGTGAATTTAGAAGTAGGAGTGACAGTCAGCGCCATCTATAAGCCAAACGACGAGTGTGAAAACACTCTTATACGCATATTTGGCGTCACGTAGCACGTGAACTTATTATGAGCGGGCAGCTGATTAATTGTCCCTCTTATACAACCTAAACACACCAAGTCTGCCAGTACGAGACCCTCGTTCAATGAAATAAGGGAAAGAAGTGTATACCTAAGGGCTCGTTTTTCCGTGTTTTAACACAATAATAATGAGATATAACAGACAGTAATGCCAAGGAATGTACAGGGGAAGTTATTAAAACCAATGGAATGTAAATAAGAAGAAAGAAAAGTGGATGAAAAAATTACCAACTGTGAGCAGGAATCGAACCTACGACCTTCGAATTACGCGTTCGATGCTCTAACCACTGAGCTATCACAGCGGCCCTCCCTCCATCCACTTTTTTGGGTTTTATCTGTGAATTTAGAAGTAGGAGTGACAGTCAGCGCCATCTATAAGCCAAACGACGAGTGTGAAAACACTCTTATACGCATATTTGGCGTCACGTAGGTTCGTAGGTTCGTCGTAGTTCGTCGTAGGTTCGTCGTAGGTTCGATTCCTGCTCACAGTTGGTAATTTTTTCATCCACTTTTCTTTCTTCTTATTTACATTCCATTGGTTTTAATAACTTCCCCTGTACATTCCTTGGCATTACTGTCTGTTATATCTCATTATATATATATATATATATATATATATATATATATATATATATATATATATATATATATATATAGACACAACACCCGTTCGTCGGGCAAGCTGTTCTATTCTGCCTCTTCTTCCTCGCTGTCCAGCCAATGGCCCACCGCTGCCGCGCCGCTCTTCGTTACATTCGGCAACACTGCAGACCTAACAAAGAAGAAAAGAAATCACAGTTCATTGCACCTGCAGCGGTCCGACTGCTTTTTTCAAGTGCGACACATGCACGGCAAAGTTGTTTCTTTTGCGTTTATCGAGAGTGAAGTTCGCATCTGAGATGTTCACACGCCAGGTATTTTCTTATACACGCTGAGTAATTATGAATGGCCCGTTGATCTTAGGGAGTAGCTTCTTGCCGGGCCCGCTGGTGCCCCTTTGCACCCAGACCTCGTCACCGATGTTGTAAGCAGGAGCGGGCCCACGGTGCCTGTCATAGTGGCGCTTTTGATTTTCTTGTGCGTGCACGGGTGGCTTTCTTGATCGTCTTAGTTCGGATCTTCTGACGGGCCGCTTTGTGATCATTGGCACGTGGAACTATAATGGCAGCATCCAGACTGAGGACTGCTTTCAGCGGTGGTAGTTTTCCATAAACAATTTCGTAGGGCGTTTTCCTGGTAGACGTCTTCAGTACCGTATCAATCGCGAAAGCGGCTGACGGAAGGTGGACGTCCCAGTCGGCCTCTCCTCTTTTCCCTGCCTTCGTATATGGAGCGAGTCGTGCCTGGATGCTCTGGCTCGTTCTCTCAGTAAGGCCGTTTGCTTGAGGATGTAACGCGAATGCGAAGTCGTGTTGCACGCATGCCGTGCAAAGGTACTTTTTCAGTTCCCCGCTACGAAACATTGTAGCCCGTTCAGATAATAACTTTTCTGGTAAGCCATGTCGCCATTCAAATCGGTGCTTGAGGAAGTCGATTAGGTAAGTGGATGCAAGAGATGGCATGGCCTCCACTTCCACGTATTTTGACAGGTAGTCTGCTACTACAATGACGTAACGATTTCCCGCAGTGGTTGTGGGTAGAGGTCCCATGTAATCAATGCCAATCGTGTGGAAAATTGTTTCGGGTGTCTGGATTGGTGTTAGTAATCCAGGTTGACACCCAGGCAGTCGCTTAAACTGCTGACAGATTTTGCAACTGGCGACAATAGAACGGACGCTACTTTGCATCTTCGGCCACCAAAAACGTTCTTGTAGTTTCCGGGGCGTGGCTCGTGGGCCCGTGTGTCCGCCTCTTAAGGAGCCGTGAATGGCTCGTAATGTGGGATTTCGGGATCACCAGGAGGTAAAGCTCTTCGGATCGGTCCGCTCGCCAGTGACGCCGTTACAATGCGGCATTGCGCATCACAAAAGTTCTGTGATTTCCCTTGTCAGTGATAGATGCAATAATGGATGCCAAATTTTTATCCTCCTGTTGGGCTCGGGATATATCCATCTGGGTGAAGAAAATGTGGGTTTGCCTGGTTTGTTGCGCGCAGTCAGGAGGGTTCCATGAGAGTGCATCGGCGACGTTGTTTAGCCCCCCAGCGTGGTGGCGCACGTCAAAATCGTATTCTTGTAGTTTGATTATCCACAGGGAACATTTGTGCTTAAGTTGCTGCTTGGAGAAGAACATCCATGCTATAGTAGCATTATCCGTCACAACAGTGAATTTACGCCCGAAAAGATAATGTCGAAACTTATCATCGACTCCATACCACTATATATATATATATATATATATATATATATATATATATATATATGTGTGTGTGTGTGTGTGTGTGTGTGTGTGTGTGTGTGTGTGTGTGTAAAGCGATCAGCATTTTCGATCCGTAGTAGATGTTTCGAGTAGATGTTTGAAACGCAAAGACGCGGGAGGATGGATGCTTTGAGGCAGCTTGCCCTCGGCTTCCTCAGCTCGCGTCTCGTCGGTGTTACCCTTAGCGTCTCACACAATAGTATCTAGAGGGGAATCTGGTGCTTGTGTCTACGCGGGCTCATTCAGTGGCACCTGTACACGCATGGGAATGATGGGAAATACAGGCTTCGCATCTGCTTCGGATGGATCATGCTGTTGAGATTCGCAACGCTTGTTTGCCAAGTATAAAACAAAGTGATATGAAATTATATCCAATTGAAATTCGCATCATTTTCTTGCACATAAACTTCATCGCAAAATGTTTCTGTATTCATGAGGTAGAAGGGAAACCTGAAGAAATTTAACCACTAGGGTGTGCATCGCTCTGCGATTGCGCTCCCGGTTTGGAATCAAAATGTAACGAAATATTTTTACAGCACTTGACAACAAACATGCTTCTTTATCACTTGAAAATGCGCATTATTTGTTTATAGAAAATACAGTACAGTATCAAGTAAAAAACACTTAACGTTTCGCCTGCTGCATGTAGCACTATATATATCTGCATATATAGCACTCTGTATGTAGCACTCTGAATGTATTACTTTATCGAATGCTTTAGACAGATCAAGACATATGGCATCTATCTGTTTCCTTTTGTCTAAGTTCAAAGCCATAATTCCCATGGGGGTACACCATAGATCTTCATGTAATAATACCTAAATAGGAATCTGGTGCTGTGATCGTGTACCTCCATAGAAATTATTGGAAGTACAGGCATCGGATTGGATAGGGTTAGCTCGCGAACTGCCTACGGACTTTTTTCTACAGTTTCAGTTTCGTTCTTCACGCAGCGTGGGTAATGGGGTGTGGTGAAAAAGGCTGAAGCAGTTACTTTGTTGTTCGAAGAGGCTGACGACCACTAAATCTCCTGATTTGCTGTGACGTCGGAGCTTTACGAGCCGTATTTGACAGTTTAAATGAAGCACCGTTCATTCACCGCTGCGCATAGATGTAGCGTCTCATGCCAGTACAGGATATTACCTCGAATTCATGTTTTTCGCGAGCGCGTTTTGCCTAAGCTCTTCTCAATCGACCGAAAAGTGACGACGAAGCTAAATAGACGCACGGTCACGCTCCGCTGATCTCCTAGGAGACAAGACAAGACAAGACTCGACTTCACAACAAAACCAGAGGTGTGTTGAGGGCAGACCACTGGGACAGACGCACCTAGCGCTGCAGAAGAGAAAATGATAAGTGTTTCTCGTTAAATACTATACTGTTATTTCCATACATACATAATAGATACTTTTGAGAAAAATACAAGCATGTTGGTTTTCAACTGTTGTAAAAAATAATTTATTATATCTTGATGCCAAATCTGGATGACAGTGCCAGATTCCTCTTTAGGTATTATTGTATGAAACTCTATGGTGTTACCCACGCGATCGGCATTCTCGACTCGCATCTCGTCAGTGTAGTTGATTTTCCACTGCCGACACTTGCGTTCGGCTTACCAGGCTCGCGCCTCGGCGGTGTTCCAGGCGCGGCGTTGCATTCGCGAACGTGATCCGCTTCGCTAACCCACAATGCAGGCGACGGCCGGGAAAGGTACGCGTACACTAGCGGGAAACATGCCCCGGTGTTGTCCCGGTCGTCGGCATGATCACGCGGCAAGCAGCGGCACGCTTTCCACAATGCCGGTGCCGCGGGAATACGGCCGGGCTAGACGACTGCGCGCGAGTGTGCGCAGTGCGCCTGCCCATGGCATCTCGCCGACAGATGGAGAGAGGTGGCATGGGTGAGGAGATGATGCCGACGTGAGGAGTGGGTCCGAGCGTTCGAGTGGTGGAAAGGGTGAGGCGAGAGAGATGGCATGCAGCGAGAAGTGACAAGCTAGGGAGAGAGTGACATCACGCGCGCACATTGCGAGGGGAGGCGTGGCATACTTGGAACCGCCCAGGTGCGGAGGGACAGGGTTACACAGGTTAGTCACATCTAAAATTAACTGAGTAACCGCTTTCACATTTGTACAGAGCAATAATAAAAATTCCACTTTAGCATACGTTACATCGGAAGTGCCCCAGGGCAGCGTATTGGGTCCTGTTTTGTTCGTTATGTATACACCAATGATTTAACTGCCTGGTTAATTGTTAGCATCCGGCTATTCGCTGATTATTGTATATCGTACCGAGAAATGATTCCGCTGATAATCACAATGTACTATGATGCACTAGAATCAGTATTTTCCTGGCTTGAGTGATGGCAGATGACTTTGAATGCCAGAAATCTCTAACGCTCACTTTAACCAAAAGTAAATAAGTATCCGATTTCACTTACAATAATAACGACACACCTCTCACTCGCGTATTCGAGCCAAAGTATTTAGGCGTTAATTTAACACACGATCTTCGATGGGAAACCCATAACCTCCACAATATAACCTCAAATGCCCTACAGGGCCTTTTCTTTTCGAGAAGTCGTCTTCTTCTGGCATCGCCAGATACAAAGCTGCAAGCATACAAGATGCTTCTTAGACTAGTGTTGGAGTACGCCAATATTGCCTGGTTGCCTTATACAAAGGAACTAATTATTAGAATTGTATCGTTGACACGGATCGTTGACAATAATGGATATAAGGGAAAGGGAAACGGAAACATTCAAAGAGACATACATTGTAATATAATTCAAAGCACCTCAAGCACCGCTGTCATCTCCATGCAAAGGCGTGCATCAGCGGCAAAGAAAGGTGCGAAAATCTATATGCTCATGCCCATGCAAAAGAAAGACGGACCTCACCAGCGATTTTCACTTTTCCATCAAAGTGCTACCGTGTTCAGTTGGGCGGAGACTGCTTAGTGGAATTAACACTGCCCATAAAACGTATTTATTCCGCAAATATATACTTATCCCAATAAGGCTACATAGCGTCGGTATTTATGAACAGCGCTCGCCAGAGCGCGTGCTTGTAAGCTGTGATAAACTAACGCATCGCAAAATATTTGATTTTTTGCTAATCAGTTTTTCTACCCTTACAGTAATGTGTGTGTCTCAGCAATAGCACTCCTAGATAGGCTGTTTTTACTATAGTGGGTACACTAGCAGGTAATAGCATAAATTGATTTGGCACGAAGTTGTTCTACCTCAATAAGGAAATTATAATACCTCGATCTGATATCGGCATTTGCTTCCTCTAAGGCTCAGACTTCATTATTGATAGTCTTTGTCAACGTTTGATGATGTTCATGATGATCCTCTCTCACTGATGGCGCCCACCGACAAAGGGGGGTCAGCCAGAAACCGGGCGTTATTTATTTGATTTGCGTACACGGATACATAAGGACACTTAGGAAAGAGGCAGGGCAGGCTAGCAACTGCTGTACAAAAATTCCTAATCGAATCAAGGCAGTTTGGATTGAAAATCTCTCCATCAGGAAAATTTGACCTCTTCTAACCATATTAAAATTGATTAGATTTAAAAGTAATATGTGATGCACTATCAAAATAATCTTTTCTTGGCCAGTTCCCCAGAGTGGATGTGAGCCATTCGTTTAGGCCATCATAACCATCATCAGCATCTGGAGGGGTACAAGGCCTGTCCACTCATTCGGGAGGAGGGAAGAAACAGTGGAAACGAAGATCAAGAAACTAAGAATACATACAACATCACTTGCATCGTAGCCAATTTGCCGCCGTGGGTACAAGTCATCGCCGGACAAGCAGAACAAGAAGAAGATGAATTTCGCTGCATGAACATGGCAAGCAACGCCTTGCTACCACCTTATGTGAGTCGCTGTCGCACATTGTGAATAACCAAATCGCACAAGTCTATGGAGCGCATATAGATATAAGTACGGCTGTAAAAAATGCTGAGTCTGCACACCCGGCAAGTGAGGCAGAATCTGAAATAACTCCACCAGATGCACAGTCTACAGAGCCCTCTGGAGAAGGCGTTCAGAGGCAAAGCGAGGGTGCACAGGAAACTTCTCAGGACACACAAGATATGGACATAGATCTCAAATGCCTAAAGCGTTCTAGATCCCCTGCATCGAAAAAACCTAGCTCGCCGAAACATGTAAAAAGCAAGAAATACCAGAAAGACAACCTTTCAAAAACCGATTTTCTAAAAGAAAGTATTTTAGAAAAGGTGATTGCCGAAACCATTTTAACTAAATCATAGGGTCTCTTAAAATTATACATTGGAATTGCCGATCTCTTCACTTCAGCAATAACAGATCTGTTATACCTGTCTTCCAAATTCGATCCGGCTATTATTGCATTACAAGAAACTTAGCTATCCACAAATCATGTATTTCACCTACCCAACTTCCAAACCTTTCGTCTAGACCGTCCATCCAAAGGTGGAGGTCTAGCTTTCTTTATAAACAATAAAATTAGTTTAAAAGTCAAAAACTCATACAAATGTATGTCTTCTGAATGCGAAATTTTCGCGTTAGATATTACCTTGCCAGGATACTTGCCTTTCTCGCTAATAAACGTCTACTTTCCTGTAGGCGTTCAAGACACGAGACTGTTAGATATGGCTGCTAATTCAGGCTGTAAAGAAAAAATTATAGTTGGTGACTTCAACTCTCACCATACCTGCTGGGGTTTTAGAACTGATCAGTGTGGACAACGGTTGTGGGACTGGTCGGTAGACAACAACTTACTGTGCCTTAACGCTAGAACTCCCACATTTATTCGAGGTCATTCACGCTCCACCTTAGATTTAAGCTTTGTAAGCTCGGCCATTGCTAGTACATCGTGGACGGCCCTTGATTGCGCCTCCAACAGTGACCACTTTCCAATAATGTTCGAGATCGCTTGCCCCGTCAAACCATCATGCTTCCATGCCCGAACCTATATAAATTATGCAAAATTTTAACACGACCTGAAAACTGCTTTAGACGCACCTTCTCAGGATGGAGATGACACTAAAGCTATGAAAATAAGCGCAGTAATTAAAAGGGCATACAAAAACGCTGAACTTACTGTTAAATCGGCGAAGAGAATACCCTATAGCCCCTGGTGGAATTCCAACTGTTCACGAGATCACAGACGAAGACAGGCAGCTTGGAAGAAGCTAATACATAATCAGTCCCCTAAGAACTGGGCAGATTATAAATTTCTTGCCGCTGTATTTAAACACACGGTGGCCCAAGCTAAAGAAGATTATGATAAAAGACATTTCGATTTTCTCTCGAAATCCAAAAATAAGAAAGCTTTATTTCAATATATGCGATCTCGCAAAATCCTGCCGTCTACATTAAATACTAGTTATGAAAAACTATCATTGGAAGAAACGAAGAACTCTTTAGAGTCAATTGGCAGAGGTCTAGAAATGAGATTTTCTTCGATTATGGCTTTCAACTGGCAAAAGTCTAGCATAAGCACTGACTTCGAAAACGTAACGCTGTCTGAAGCATCAAAAGTCATTCGAGATCTACCATCGTCAGCTCCTGGTCCAGATGGAATCACAGTTCCTATGATTAAAATTTTATTCAAGCTATCCCCCGGCGACGTCATTAATCTCATAAACTACTCTTTAAAGAATGCCTGGATACCGTACGACTGGAAAATATCTAAGGTAATCCCATTAATAAAAAAGCAAGGAGTAGGTTTTACCATAGAAAATATCGGACCCATCTCGCTAACTTCGAACATGGTGAAACTCATAGAGAGGGTTCTAAAGAGCCGAATAAACTCCTGGATGACGAATAAGGTCATATTAAAGCCAAATCAAATTGGTTTTCGTTGTGAATGCTTAATTTGGTGCGCCCATGCGGATTTAGAGAGTCGAATACAGCTTGCTCGTAAAAGGAAACAGTACGCCGCATTAGTAACTCTCGACATAGCTAAAGCGTACGACAGTGTCGAGCACTCTATTCTACTGACCACCTTGCAGAGTCTAAAGTTTCCTCAGTATATTACTGAGTGGATAGCGGAATTCCTAAAATCAAGGGAATTGTATTGCGTGAAGGATGGCTGTTGTTCGCATAAATTCAAACAGAAACGTGGTGTTCCACAAGGGTCCGTCCTATCTCCAGCATTATTCAATATACTGATGAGCTCTATTCCAATTGTTCAGGATGTCACTGTCTACATTTATGCAATTGTTCAGGATGTCACTGTCTACATTTATGCAGATGATATCGCGTTCTTCGCTGCAGAGAGCGACATTTACTCACTACATCAAAAACTGCAAAGATATATTAATACACTAGAAATTTGGTTGCAATCCATTTCATTGTCATTGAACATCAGTAAAAGTGCGCTCTTGGTGTTTCCTATAGCAGATACAGTTTCAATTTCTGTATTGTATAATCGGGAACCTATTCCACAAGTAGATTCAGTCAAGTACTTAGGAATGATTTATAATGAAAAACTAAATTGGAGCCCACACATTGAATATATAACAGCAAAGGCACAACGGGCGTTAGGTTTATTACGCAGGTTAAGCAACAGAAAATACGGGCTGCGCAGACACACGATGTTAATGATATATAAAATGTATGTGCGACCAATATTGGAATTTGGGTGTGTATTATTCTCGGGGGCCGCTAATTATAAAATTAAACCGCTAGTATTGTTAGAGCGAGAAGCCCTGCGAATATGCCTGGGACTTCCCAGGTTCGTGGCGAATAGTGTATTGTATCAAGAAGCACGATTGCCAACACTCCTCTGTCGATTCCGCATTTTAACGGTTCAAACCTTCTTAAAGTTCTACAGTTTACCGGCGCGAAGATCAGAGTACGCATTTATAAGCGACCCTGACTCTTTCTTTCTTGCACATTGGCCTCGATTTCATACCCCTCAGATAATTTTCGCTAAAAAGAAACTGGATTGCATAAATGTAGACATTAGCACAGTAATTGAAACTAATTTTTCTACCATCAACATTAGAATAGAGTACGATGAAATCTTTCCCCCACCAGCCAAGTTGCAATCTCTGAGATTTTTGACCACTACATTAAACGATTACTTGGTACATGCAGAAACAAAAAATGTAATAACTACAGATGCTTCTGTCAACAATGAAAAGGCAGGTGTAGGAATAGCGTCTGATTCCCTCGGCTGGTCTTTTTCAGTAAGGCTTCCAGATTTTACTCCTATATTTGAAGCTGAGCTAGTAGCTATTATTTTAGCCCTTCGTAAAATTCCTACGACGGAGACCAGTGCAATCATCCTAACAGACTCACTTTCGGTGTGTGCAGCTCTGACAAACTCTGAACAATCTCGTGCCCTAGCAGCGTTCCACACATTAGCACCGCCGCATTTAAAACTCCTCAAATTAGTGTGGGTCCCAGGTCACTGCGGATTACAATTAAATGAATTGGCAGATGCTTTGGCACGAGCATCACTCGATGGACCAGTAATTTCAGTACTTCCCGAGTTAGAATACTTATCAGGGGTTAGATATAGGAAATTCGCTATTTTTACAGATAGTTTAGAAAATATCACACAATGGACAGATTATCAGCACCTCAAATTTCCATGGAAAGCCCAGTGGAGTCCGTCAAAAAAACTTGAAATTATAATTTCTAGATTCCGGTGCCGTGTCCCCCCATTAAATTTTTATTTACACAGAGCTGGTCTGACACTTTCCCCCCTTTGTCCGTTCTGTGAAGAATCAGAAACTATTGAACATTATTTTGGCTCATGTCGTAACTATGCATTAATTAGGAAACGACTTTTAGATATTCCATTTGCGAAGCTAGGTTTAAATTTAACCGCAGAAAATGTTCTAAGTTTTGGTGCCTCTGTTTTGGGAAATTGCCACAGAGATGCATTCGATGCGGTGTGTAATTTTATTCAAGACTCTAAACGTTTTTCAACATAAAGCCCTCGCTAACAAATACTAAAAAATGGGTCGAAAAGTAATTTTCTATTCTGGATAAATCCGTGACATACCAAATTAATCGGGTTTGGCAAAACCAGCTGGCTGGTCGGCTCCCAAAATCAAGTTGTAGCTATTAGTATCTACTTTGTTAATGATTTTTTTCTCACTATCTAAATCTTTGGTTTATTTCTTTATTTCCGACATAATGTCTTAACTATACAACTCCCCCCCCCTTTTTTTTTCGTTGTAAGCAATAATGCAGTTATCGTTCATATGAGACTATTTGTTCTCTTGGCCAATCCCCCAGAGTGGGTACGAGCCATGGATTAAAGGATACAAACAAACAAACAAACAAACAAACAAACATGGCTTCTAGGGAAACGGCGATACATCGAGTAACCCTGGATGATCAGTCCGTGGGGCACGCCCAAGTAAGCAACACGATTCTTTCAAAGAAGCTATTTACTGTCCAAGCATGCATGTGATGTATACATTAGGCCTAGTTCACACTGAAACATCCGCTTTCTACAGCGACCGAAATTCCCCTGCCGCCGAAACGCAGCGTTGTTCGCACAGGACGCGCCCCGAGCCGCCGAATATGCCATCTACCACCGGGCGAACGCGGGACGGATGCGCTGTCACCCAGTTGTTGTCGTGGCTCGGAAATGCTACTACGCTATCCAGTGGTGTATACTTCGATGATTCTCGTACGCAGGAAGCAAGAAAAGACAGTACTGCTTACTTTGCTGGCAAGTGGCTGTCTTGTAATGCACGAAGAGCAGAAAAAACCACCGACGCCAGCGGCGTTGGCGGGTTCGTTTTGCTCTGCAACACCGCAACAAGCTCGGTCACGCCATCAGCAAGCTCAGTCACCTCTTCCACGAAATACGGACGCGAAGTAGGCACAGAGTAGGTTAAACTCCCGTTGGTTTCAAAATTCAGTTACGTGCACTGCAGCATAACAAGTGAGTAGGCTTGGCCACTATTTTTCAAAATTCCTTGACCAGCGCTCCTATTGGTTCGTGGTGACCGATTCGGCGGCAGACGCCGCAGAAATCGGTTCTAGAATGATCGGCGCGGAGAGGGCCCTTTCGGTGAATCTCGCCGCCACCGAACCGGATTCGGAGCACTTTCGGTGGCCGGAATGCTCAGTGTGAACGCGGCTTTAGTGAAGGAGTTGTATCGCGTAGCTGGCTGAAGAGTAGGCCTCATGACACGCGTCAGGCTGGGCTGCCCTATTTCGGCGCCACGGTGTTGGGGGCTGGCTGGTCCCGACGAAGCAGAAGAAGAAGACGGCCGACAGAGACGAATGCGGCCGGTGGGGACGCCGACCAGCCCGAACACGCGGGTTAGCGCGAAGCGCCGAAGAGAAGAACAACAACCACACTCCACGGTTACCCAACGCACACTCCCTTTATTTTACAGTCGCCTTGAAATCCTGGTTAGGGAGCCTACATGAACGGCCGTTTTTAGAGTGATGTCAGCCTTTGACCCACTACATGCCGCCAACGCACCGCCGCCCACCAAAACACAATGTTGCCAGACAGCAACGCCGCGCTGTCGCCCCATCTTGGTGCCCGCATTGCGTCTACGCCCGGTTGCGTTTAGTTCTCAATAATACGGCGTCGAACGTTGCGGTAGCGTGTTAAACGCTGCTGGTGAAGCCTTAGAATGCCTGGATGCTGCGTACCACTCTGCACTAACCACAACAGAAAGGGGGTGCGAATGTTCCGCTTCCCAGCGAGCCCTGGCCGACAACTATGGCTGGCTCAAGTGAAGCGAGACGGCTGGGAGCCCACCAGTGCGTCTCGTATTTGCTCTGTGAGTACTGCGTATTTCGTTCACTGTTTTTTCCTGCGGTACACGTATATGTGTTTCGCGGTGTTCGCGAATGAGTAGATAACCGAAGTTGTCGTTGCTGCGTCCACGCATTGCGAGTAGGAAGCCCACAAACGGGACGCGTCCGCGCGTTCGTACGGAGACGCGCTCGCTAGTCTGAGCTGTTGCCACGCTTGCGTTCGTGTCAGCGTAACCTCAGTATTATGTCGCAAGTGTTTGTGTGTGGGCTGCGAATTTCTTCGTGCGCTCACTTTGAGAACTGGGTCGCTTACACGACCCTGAGAACCACCGCTGTCAAAAGCCCAGGTGTTGTGTGTTGTTACAAGGGCTGGGCACCGACGCCGTACTTCGCGTAGCTGGAAAGAGCGGCGGCTGGCTCCAAAATGGCGGCGCACAGAAAACTATGCTGAATTTGGTGGAAGCTGGCGACAGCGTGCCCCGTTGCCCGCTGGTTTTGGCTGAGTTTCTTGAAGGCATTTATTAAAATGTCTCCACCCTAAAAACGGCCGTTCATGTAGGCTCCCTATTCTGGATGCCAGAGTGGCGCCCCCTGGCATCCTCACATGCCATTCCGAAACCGAAACCGACAACCCAGAACACAACAATCATCCCCTACCCGAAAGAAGTTCACCTATATAGACACTGTTTATATCTATACATGATCGGTACCAACGTATAATACTAGGTATGCACGTTAGAACACATGAAAATTCAGAGCACAGCACACCGAACTCACACATTATGAGTCCTGCAAATGCACTGAAAAAATGAACAATAGAAGTGCTGAAAATGCACTGAAAAAAATATACACAACTCAGTACAATATTGATTTGAATGCATTGGACCTTTTCACAGAACAATAATGTTCACAACAGTAATGAACAAGAGTTCTACATCACGTAGTCTTCGAACTGACGCGGCTTCTGCCGCTTCTGCTTAGGGCGGGCCCTTTTGGGTGTAGAATCAGGTGTCTCTGCACATTGGTCACTTGTGCTCTGATGGGACACATCAAGAGCAGTGGAAGATTGTGAAGGCTCTGAACGAGCGTTAAAATTCGCGGTCTCATCAGAGCTCGCAGCATGAGCTTCGGAAGAATTTTGCGGACCGGAGTCCGGTTCAACGGTCTCAGCCGTATTTGAAGGTTCGAAGTGAACCGCATGACTTGGTGTACTTGAACCAGTGACACCGACTGGAAACTCCTCCCCCCCCCTTGAAGAAATGCCTGTACATGGAGGCCACATGTAATAATCTGATGGATAGTTGAAAGGCGCGGACGGAACGTGATGGGGAAGACTTTTAGGTGTTGAAGGCGAATCGGTATGAAAAATAACAAGGCGCGAAGCATTCCAGATGTTACCATCACTTAAGCGAAACGAAGTGGGGCTAACCTGGCCCAAGACTTTGTAAGGACCCCGATATTTGGGGCGCTTGCCTGGCAAACGAACCTTGACTAGATCGCCAGTGCGAACTTTGGACCGCTTTGCACCTCGACGGGTGTCGACATACTTTTTGATTGCTTGTTGACGAGAAAAAAACCCTGGTACGAATTTGATCAGGAGAAGACACTGCTATGTTACGAGGCAAAGAGACTATGTCGAGAGCAACTCGCGGTTGCCTACCGTGGAGAAGTTGAACGGGAGGCACTTCAGTGGTGCGTTGTGGTGTTAACCTGTACGAAGCTAAACATTCAGTCAAGACTTGCTTGAGGGGACGGTGCTCTAATTGGGCGATCTGAATATGCTCCTTCAGAACGCGATTAAAGCGCTCAATTTGGCCCTTTGATTGGGGATAGAAAACTGATGACTTCAAGTACTGAATTCCTCGTCGTGAAAGAAAAGCCTCGAAATGTTGGGACTGAAACTGTGGACCATTGTCCGTAACTATGGCATCAGGAAAGCCTTCCCGGGTGAAGATTGAAGACAAAACTCAATGATGACCTCAGAAGTAACCGTATGTGTGAAACAAAGCTCTGGCCATTTGGAATGGTAGTCGATGAGAGAAACAATGAACCGGGCATTTTGCGGGACATTATGCAAAGGACCGATGATGTCCATGCCGAGTTTCTGCCAAGGCCGGTCAGGCCACTGAACTGGCTGCAACGAAAAAAATGCAGGTTTGGCAGACTTGTCAGCTGCCTGACTTATATGGCAGTTGTAAACTGCATGCTCGACCTGCTTGTCTAACGCTGGCCACCAGTACCTGTCTCGGAGATTCTGTTTGGTGCGGACAATGCCTGGATGGGCCTCATGGGCAAGCTGTATTAGCTCGTTACGGAAAAAAAGCAGGGGGAATCACGCGTTCATCGCGGAAAAGCAAGTCCTCGACACAAGACAGTTCCTGTCGGACTGCGAAGTAAGACACGAATTCAGAAGCAAGAGCACATTTGAAAGGCCATCCTTCACGTAAATATTTGAAAACTCGAGACAAAGTGGAATCTGCAGCTGTAGCTGCCTGAAGCTCAGCTTTAGTAATGCAGGAAGTAACTAATGAAACAAATTCCTCATCCCGCTCTTCAGTAACCGGTAGCTGAAGAGGAAGGCGCGACAGTGCATCAGCAACCACGTTATTAGAACCTTTACAATATTGAACACTGAAATTATAATACACGAGTTTGGCACACCAACGGGAAATGTGAATGGGGCAGCGGCCTTCGGATCCTGCAGAAAGAAGAGCAACTAGTGCTTGGTGATCTGTACGTAATGTGAAGTGCCGGCCCCACAAGTAAACATACCATTTCTCACAGGCAAAAAGACACGCGAGAGCTTCACGCTCTCCTACTAAATATCTGCGTTCAGCAGGGGTCAATGTACGAGATGCAAAAGCGATAGTGATCAGCTGATCACCTCTGAGTTGTTGAAACACTGCTCCCAGTCCAACATCAGATGCATCCGTCGTGATGACGATGGGAAGCTTTTCATTGAAAATACTAACAGCTGGCTTTGAGGCCAGTACTAACTTAACTCGAATGAAGCTCTGCTCAGCTTCCGCTGACCAGTTAAAAGGCTGTGCTTGTCGAAGTAGAGTACGCAGTGGTTCAACATCAGCATAGTGAGGGACAAACTTGGCATAATAACCAACCAGACCTAACAAATATTGCAAGGTTTTGGCATCAGTAGGCCGTAAGGCATTGAAAATGGCCTGAACTGTAGGTTCAGCAGGTGTCAAGCCGCGAGAACTGACATTATGTCCTAGAAATTGTAACCAATTCACAGAAAAAATGCACTTGTTATTAAGTTTCATTCCGCATTCACTGATGCGGTTGAGAACAGTATGCAAGTTAGCATCGTGCTCTTCGCGAGTATGTCCCCACACCAAAATGTCATCCAAGTAACAAAGGGCGCCATTACAACCCTTAAGAATAATTGACATCATTTTCTGAAACACTTCAGGGGCAGATGCAAGCCCGAAACACACGTGGCGAAACCGAAACAAGCCTTCGTGGGATACAAATGTGGTCAAGTCTCTACTGCACTCAGCAAGTTCAACTTGGTGATAAGCGGACGCGAGGTCCAGCTTGGAGAAACATACCGCTCCGGAGAGCTGATGAAGCAGTTCTTCAATGTGAGGAGGTGGAAAACCATCTACGACGATCGCCTTGTTCGGTTCTCGTAAGTCGACGCATAATCGAAGGGATCCATCTTTTTTCTTGACGACGACCAGTGGAGAAACCCAGCCGGAACCAGAGACAGGCTCGATGATTCCGCTGGCTTGAAGGCGAGACAGTTCCGCAGAGAATTGCTCACGGAGAAGAAGAATGCGGCGCAGCTTGGCACGCACAGGGCACACACCTGGTCGACGCATCACTTTATGCACAAAACCGCGCACACAACCCAGTTTACGGGTGAACATGTGGTGGAATTCAGAAGGCGCGTTGGCCGGAAGATCATCTTGGACGTCGACTTGAGCACACGTCATAGACGCACCGACGATGTTGATGGACAAAGCCCTGATGGCATCACGTCCAAAAGTGAGCTGCCATTGGCTGTTACATAAAAAGTAACGGAAGCAGTGCGACTGCGATAGGAGACCTGAGCTGTAAAATGACCTAAATTATCAATCGTTTCCTTGGAATATCTTTGTAGAACGACGTGTGAAGGCAAAAGCCGAATGTTGGAAAAATGACTATGAAAGTCAGCGGCACAGATTAAAGAGACTGAGGCACCTGTGTCCACGAGAAATGACAAGGGCACATGGCCCACTGAAGCTACGATGCTGGGCTCGGACGTAGTGTGGAGGCCATCCACATTTAAAATAGTGACCGTATTGGTTTGTGCAGTGCTCGAAGGAGCGGACGAAGAAACTGGTTCCGGAAGATTTGCTAGACGGGAATTGCATACGGACTGAAAATGTCCAGTTTTTCCGCACGCAATACAAGTGCGGTTTCTCGCGGGACACTGCGCAAAATTGGCTAAATGCCGAGCCGATCCGCAACGAAAGCAATGCGCGGTTGCGTTTGGAGAAGAAAATTTCGAACGCGAATTAGGAGCTCGGTGCTGTTCCTGAAAACCAGAATTTGGCGAAATGGGGTCGCCATATTGCCAGCTTCCTCGCCCCCGCGACGCAGAGAGGCCGCCATGTTGGCCGCCACGGAAGGACTGTGCAGGCGGGCGTCCATGTTGCCCGCCGCGCCGAGACGAAGATAAAGGGCCGCCATGTTGACGCGTCTCGTGAAACAAAGAGCCGCCGCCTTGGCCCCCCGCAGCAGAAAGTTGCTGCACTGAATGCGGAGCGAATTGCTCCAACTGGGAGCGAATAAGCTCGTCCTCTCGCGCAATCGAGAGGGCTTCAGATAATGAAATCGAGGAGCCTTTTTGAAGCATGCGGCAGCGGACGTTTTGCGAGGCTACCCCGGTGAAAAGCTGATGGCGGATCATATCGTCCTCGAGCGCGCCGAAGCCGCACGACGCGGCGAGCGTTGGAAGAGAAGTAATGAACTCGGCGACTGGCTCGCCAGGCAATTGTCGCCTTTCTTGGAATTTTACGTGTGTGAGATAATCGCACGAGACATCTTTAAAATGCTCATCGAAAAGAGCAACAGCATTCTTGAAGGCATCGCCAGACGCCGGCGTCGGCGACGCGTTGGTGGCGTCCAAAGTATAGAAGAGCTTTAACCCGGCAGGGCCCAACGCGTTGAGCAGCAGGGCCTTGCGACGCTCGGGCTTGCTAGCGTCTTCCCCAGCCGCGTCTGCGTAGGCCTGAAACACCAATTTCCAGTCCGCCCACGGAAGTGGCGGGTCTCCGGGCGAATGAAGAAATAGGGGAGGTGGAATAGGAGAGGCCATTTCAAGCAAGAAGAATAGAGAGGTGCAGGCGAGAAGAAAATGACGCCAGTACCCTGTTTGAAGAAGACGACAGAGGCGGCGAAGCTGAATGAAGAAGGAATGAAGCAACGCAGCACGCAGCAGCCACCTTGCTGGGAACAAAGAGCGTCTAGGGTTAGCAGGGTAGGTCCCTTAGAAGCAAGAAAAAGACGAACACGGAGAACGAAATGGGTTCTTACAGGTCCTCGTCGCCATTGCTGTGTTGGGGGCTGGCTGGTCCCGACGAAGCAGAAGAAGAAGACGGCTGACGGAGACGAACGCGGCCGGTGGGGACGCCGACCAGCCCGAACACGCGGGTTAGCGCGAAGCGCCGAAGAGAAGAACAACAACCACACTCCACGGTTACCCAACGCACACTCCCTTTATTTTACAGTCGCCTTGAAATCCTGGATGCCAGAATGGCGCCCCCTGGCATCCTCACATGTCATTCCGAAACCGAAACCGACAACCCAGAACACAACATACGGCCTGTATAAGTTAGCCATTTAATAATTTATATGGCATTCTTATATAAGCGTGAGCGAACACCGACTCACCTAAAATTTTTTTAGCTGGTGGTGGTCAAGTTCTACTTTCGTTTATGTATGTATGTATGTATGTATGTATGTATGTATGTATGTATGTATGTATGTATGTATGTATGTATGTATGTATGTATGTATGTATGTATGTATGTATGTATGTATGTATGTATGTATGTATGTATGTATGTTCAGAAATTATGAAAATTTTCGAGGTTGCTAACGACCCAACGAGCCCCCTTATATGAGCCAATAACCTTGTAATGTTGACACATGAATAGACAAACGGTCTACGGGACAGAAAATATGACGCACCAACATCACGCGGCTGCTGCATGATTAGCGGTTGTACGAGCACGTCATGTGACACCAGAGGATGGCACAATGCATACTTTGAGAATGCACCTAACGCTCGTTGCGAACATCTACTAACGCTACATTTTTTCATTTGGTTTGGGTACGTTTTCAAGCAGTCACTCATTGAAGGGTCACTGTTCGGATTAGCAGTTGCGGGAATTTCAGGTTTTAATTGCAAGTAGAATTTTTTGTCCTGTACAACGGATGCCGTATATGTGGTGGACGACCCACCTTCCGGCGTTACGTCACTCACGTACACACACGCCAGTGACGTTAGCGCAGCACACCTGTACGCCGGATAAGCATAAATTCAATGCCCGATGCTCAAATCCCTGTCGAACAGGTACACGCCTCATCAGGTGTACTATAACGCCTAATGGTACTTTCTTTTTTTTTGGAAAAGGGGTGGGGGGCGATTTTGTTTACGTTCATATTGGGCTTTCAGGCGAGACAACGTGATCTCAAGAAAAGACACAGGACAGAGTGCCAGTAAGACCTGCCTTATTTCAGAAAAAAGATATGTGTTATCCTCTGCCCTTTCGAAGTAAACATGTTGGCATCACTGGTGGTCAGACAATGCAATAAAGGCTTTCCCGGATTTAAACACTACTACAAAAATGCAATTAAGGGAAATGTCACTTTTTTTCTCTGATACAGAACACTCCCATCAATGCTCTGGATGCTTTACCTTTGTTTCTGGCGACAACCCACACGTAGAAAAGCGTGGTCCACAAGTGCATGAAGGGAAATTTCTAATATGCTTAGGCGAATTTGAGCCTTCTCTATTACACTTAACATTCCATTCATGATCCTTCATCCACTCATTTAAATATTCAGCGTTCGTAGGAACAGCCACATGCAAGAGTACCCCTTCGGCACATTTCGTGTATGATAGCCCATGCTGAGTTCCGTGTGGTCTCTCACGCTTTACGTGTTCTTTTTTCTTCCCTAAGAGCAATGACCTGTCCTCCAGCATGAGTAATGGGCATTTGCGAGTCAACGATATTTACTCTACAACAGTAGATATTACAATATATACTCTATTCTGCTAAAACTTCCGGGCTGGAAAGAAGTTAAACCTCAGGTGACCGAAATTTCTGGAGCCCTTCACTACGGCGCCTCCCATGGGCATACCACGTTTTTGGGGTGTTTCTGTGCATGACAATAGTTATATAGGACACTTAAGACAGTAACGAAAGAAATCGTGGGCCTGTGCACGCATCGCTTAATACGGCATTAACACTTGCGCACGAAGAACACAAATAGACGCGCTCCAAGTGTCAAGCTCAGTTCCCGTATTACTTCTTGCACATGCTGCTGTTTGCCCCCAATACTCGCCCTTCCCGTTTGATTGATTAAAGAGTTGGTATGCACGGTATACAGGCTGCAGCTCTCATTCTCTTGCTTGTTTCAACTTTGCGGCCGAAGTCTTTGCGCACAAGTTCATTATTGGGCAGCCATGAATGAACACGCCAGTATCAGCAGAGCACGCCAAGAATACGTGCGAGTGACGCTTAAATTTATTGCAGTTATTCTAATGCTGGAGAAGACGCTGTACGTTGTCCCTTCCATTGCAACCACCTTCGATTGTACGTAGGCGACTAGTGGTGAGGCCGAAGCGGGCGACACCGAGGGGACCAAGGAGAGGCAAGCTCCTCCCTCAATTACTGGCCCCGAGCAACCACATGAAGGCCAGCAGCCCAGCGATGATGCTGTCTTGATCAGAAGTGTGCGTACCTTGGCTTGGTTCTGGGGACTACTCCCCGGAATGCTAGCGGGCGCTGTGATCACCTACCTGGAATGGTCCAAGGTAAACGACTCGGATGCTGTACATTGTACAATAACACGGGCGCACTTATTCAGGCCAAGTATAGTGATCCACCTAAACTGGTTATGCAATAAATACAAAGAATAAGAATAAACGGGGGGGGGGGCTTGGGAGACGTTATCGTATCGCGCATAAATGTCAAGATGAAAGATGCGTCGGCCCTTATTGGGCTCGCACAAACATTTTGTCCCTTGAGGCACACTGTTGATTGTATACAAGTGTTCGAGCATTTAGCTCTTCGCGTTCTTTAGTTCAAGCAAGTAACTCATTACCCAGGTACCAGCTGCTTGAATAAGCAGTCCTTACGAAGTGATTCTGGAGCGGTTTCCTTCGAGCAATTGCACTTGCCATTTACTTTCCAAACACTGCCGGCGTCTGACCCATCAATGCGATCCCCATTGCCTGACAGTTTAAATGCAGCACAACATGTCATGATATTAAGACGGCAGGTAGAGACGTGTGTAATATTTTCGGTAGTGCAATAATTTCACAAAGCTGTGTCTATCATTTTGGCATGCTGAGTGCGATGCCATGAAGACTTGATTGAAACGCTGAAAATTTTTCACACCCTGAGCTATATCAGAAAACGAGCGCTCGAAAAAGGGCGTGCCGCCAAATACTCGCTACAAAGCGCCAGAGAGACGCCTCGATCGATGTCAACGATAAAGAAGAAAACAAGCATCCAAAGACTCCCCGGACGCGCGTCTCTCTCCCCTCGGAAGCGTAGGTTCGCCGACGAACCTCCTCACATCGGCGGCCGAGCAAGCCCTGGAAGGTTCTCGATGGAAAGGGGCGTGGTGATGCAGAGTTGCGTCATCTGTCGCGGACGGCCCTCAAACCGTCTCGCGCTTTCCCCAGCCTTCCCTGCGTATCGCGCCGACGAAACGATGAGAATTTTCTGGAATCTAGGGCGGAAGGTAATTAAGCCAGCAGCGGAGATGGGAAAGCAGGAGAAGAAGGAATTTCACGCCAGTGTGCTTTGGGTGTTTCCGCCATGTCGTCTGTGAAGCCTTTGGTCCTCAGTGACAAAGGAGGAGAAGAAGAAAGTTTTGCGCAAGTGTGCGGTGGGTCTTTCCGCCATGTGGGCGAAGCCTTTTGTCCTCAGTGACAAAGGAGGAGAAGAGGATTTCCACCCGAGGGGTGAAGACTCGTGCTACCTGCAGGAGTGCGTGTCTACCGCCAGCGAGCGAAGACGCGTGGCAACAGCTGCGTGTGGGAAGCCGACATGTTACCGGCGAAGAAGTTTGGTGCTTGGAGAGCGGCCAATTGAAGACGCGAGGTTTCCTGGAAGAGAAACTTTGGGGCAGCGGAACGACAACAACACTGAACTTTGAGTGAGTGATTCTCGGAAGAGTATCATTCAGACTTTTGTTCCAAGACTTTGGACTGAATAAGTTTTCGAACTCTTTAGTCTTTAAGTGTCTTGGTTGTTTGACGCATGCGACTGCATTGTAGTGCGTATTGTTGGTTGTGTCCGCTGTTTCGAGTGTGGCTGATTGTGCTGTGTAGTACGTTGTTTGATTGGTGACATATCGTATTCAACTATTGCCGAGTGTGCATATTTTTGTATCGATTTGATCTGCCATAACTGAGAATATAATTTTGTTTTGTTTATCAACTCTCCGCTCTGACTTGTTTTTTGGGCCACAACCGGCGTCCACTGGCGCACCAAATAGGACCACTTCTAAATTGTCCACGCTTTTGTGTTGCAGTTCGGTAGGCGGATATTTCAATCCTTGGAATTAGCCCGGCGATCGCCTCCCCAATTAACGGGACCTGTGACAAGCTATCATTCATTTTGAGATACCTTGACATATGTAATGACCTATTTAATAATTAGTACTCCAATTATTAAACACGAAACACTGCTTTGCGTACTGCAGGCACTTTAAGCTCCTATCTATCTATCTATCTATCTATCTATCTATCTATCTATCTATCTATCTATCTATCTATCTATCTATCTATCTATCTATCTATCTATCTATCTATCTATCTATCTATCTATCTATCTATCTATCTATCCGTCCGCCAACCCGTCTACGTGAGGGTGCTTTTGTGGTCACCCCTACAACTAGGGGTAAACCAGAATCATTATGGGAGTGGAAGACGGGTTGACAATATGATATGCTGGTCGTCACATGAATAATGTCCCAATACTGTCGCCTACGTCACCAAACCCTTTCCGCCAGGCGTGTGTCACGTACCCATGTGCTGGTATGTGCCACAGCCATGCGGGTACGTGCCCCATGCAGGCGATTGACAGTTTATATCTACCCAAGAAAGCTGATAACTGACATGTGTAATTTTAACGCGTGAGCATTAAGAAAAAGCTCACATCGGCAGCTTTGTCCCGACAAATGCAAAGAATAAATGTCAGGCCCTTAGCAGAAATCGAACCCCAGCCCTCTTCGTGGCAATGAAATAGTCTACCACGGAGCCACACCAGGGCTCGAAACTACTTTTTAAATAGACGCTATATTTCTAGAAACTTCAACTGTAGTTGCGGTGTTGGCTATCGAATTTTTAAATGTTACGTGTGTACTGCTACAATACAGCCGTCACGTCGTGTCAATGTCAATGATTGATAGGCGCCATCCGCTTAAGTTGATTTATGTAGCAGTGTCTAGGGCTTCCATCCTTGTGAGCACCAGCGTATCATAACCGCTTACTGCTTCTGGTGGTGCTGATGTTCATGTTGCTGCTGAAATAATTAGGCAGCTGTCATCAACTGGTTATATATAAAATTGTGGCTGTTTAACGTATCTCTGTGCGTGAATTTGTACCTTTAGCATGACGTCATACTTTGTCGCTCAGTAAAAAAAAATCACAGAACAGTCACCTTCAATCCGCATGTTTAGCATAACTTTCATTGCCAAGGCATGTTGGATCAGCTGAATTTTTTATTACTACGACGTGTACAATATGTTCTCTTTGAGAAGAGTAGCTCTCTCTAAGGCATATAATAAACTAAACAGCGAAATGTTCTTTTTTTGTGTTGTATAGTGTTTTGGCCTTTGTTTGTGTATAGTTTACTTAAAAGGTCATTATTCACAGATGCACTACGCAGTCCGCGAGCACAGCCGGTTTTGTATAACATCCTCTCCTTCCCCACTCCTGTAAAATATAAGGTCAAATATTCGGTGTGTTACAAATGCAATCAAAAGGGATCACTGAGGCCATGAGCACGTTCATGAGCATGTTCATGAAATTCAAGACAGTGTGGGTGAGAATTCAGAAATAAGACAAACTGGTGTTGTTTAAGCACATGCAATGTAGTATATGCAAGGTATCGAATCCACAATCATACGCGCGCCAGCGGAACACCGTAACCCCGGTGAATAACAGCTGCATGACGCTTTGGAGCTTATAATTATGTGCACCCTGAAAAACCCCAGGTGGTCGAAATTTCCGCAGCCCTTTACTACGGCGTCTGTCATAATCAGTAGTGCTTTTGGGACGTTGAATGCCAGATATTATTGCGATAGCAATTATATATAGACAGTCTCGGCTTGTTTTTTTTTTGCAGTCACCGCCGTCATTCACCGCATATGTATACGTATCTATATAAGTGACCACTCATAAAGGAAAAAAAAAACCGCCCGTACCAGGGCGGTAATGTACAAATGAGAAATACGCGCGCGTCGGGCGATGCACCAACGCGCGCTTATCTCTAACACGTACTTTACCCCACGAAGAGGATGGGGGGGGGGAGGATGAAATGCTTTCGCGCATGCGCTCAATTTTTGATGGGAAGAATCGCGTGCCTTCGGCTTTCGTTGGAACGAATGTGTTATTTCAGTTGCCAGGCCCACAAAGGTCACTTCGCGGTTTCTGCACAGGCCCCGTTTGCAAAAAGAGCGTACTTTTCATACACAGCAAGGTATAAAAAATGAGACACTTGTTAGTTTGCACTCACATGTACCTGTGATTACGTTTCGTGCGTCATTTTTGTTTAAACAGTGCGTTACGCGTTGAGCGCTAAGCGCTGTTGGTTCACTCTCGTCCTGTCTGTGTTGTTTTAGTGATTGATTTGTGCGTGAGCGGCGCGCTGCAAGTTCCGATCTGCTTGCCGTTCTCAGCGTGACGTTCCAAGTTGTGGCTGTCGCAATCATTGCTTCGCCCCTTACGGCGAAACTGTGACTTTTTATTATTAAAACTACGTACGTGAACGCGTGCATTTTGCAGATACCACTGAATAATTCTGACACTCTTCCATCTTTTTCGAAATACTTATATGCTCTAAACCTTCATATTTTAGAAGAAATGCAATATGAACCAGCATCTGGCTTCACTTCATATTCATGGACAGTAGCAGTTTGATTCATAATAATCTTCTGAAAGCTTCACTCAGTTTCCTCAGGACACTGCGCGTGAGATGACTTAGTTTCATTCGTAAAAAAATTCAGTTTCTGTTAGAAACTTACGTTTGTGGACACATTTGAGGACATAAAAGTAAGCTGTTTTCTAGGAGCCCTCAGACTATTTAATGGATAAATTCAGCGGTATAAGTTATCTAACCCGGAATGCAGATCAGAGACGATGTGGCTGAGCAATGCAACACCAGCGACTGTCGGTACGCAATGGAGCTCCTGAAATCGGCGATAGATCGAAGTTTCAAGCCGTGTGACGACTTCTACAGCTTCGTGTGCTCGCGCTACACTGGACCTCAGTACAACGTACTGGCTTCGGTGAGTGTCGTGCTGGCAAATTAGCGCAGTATTACAGGCGAACGTCAGCCGAGCAGGCCTACAAGGCAATGACGGAATAAACACGGCAGAGTCACGCCTATAGTCTGTAGTGAAAATTTGCTGTTGCGCGTGTGCATATAAATTCTCAATTCTCATTGAAAAAAAAATTAGGGTGGTTTCGCACTCCGGATGTGAACCCTGACAGAAGTGCGGAGCTCGGCAGCCTCCTTTGTTTCTCTTCGGTTTTCTATTTCTTTCCTCTTTTAATTTTTTCCATTTAATGTTTTTCTCTCATTTTTTTCTGTCTAGATTTCTATATATAACATCTCTCTCTTTAGCAGTTTCTTTTCCTTTCTTGCTGTTTATATTTTTCTTCCAGTTTTTTTTCCTTTCTCTCTTTTTATTGCACATTTGCTTGCTATTTTTTTCTATTGTTATAGCTGGTTTTGCCTGGGTTACGCCAAGCGCGCTATTTGTTTTTCTCCTTATCATACCGAGTGATGATCATCAAAGGGCTCGAGTCATTGAGTATGATCTTTATCGAGGGCCCAAGAAAAAAGAAAGCGGTACCGAAAGCCCCACCAATCAATCCGGCGGTTCCACCCAGGTCAGTACCGGTAAACATAGTCCTTTGGCGACGGCCCGGGCCCTCTGGACAGCCTTGAGCTGAGCGATAAGTTCTGTGCTGCGAAAGACGGAGTACCAAGAGGACTGCTTGCAAAAGTCTGAGCCCAAGTTGGCAGGGAACAGCCAGAGCATGAGGTCAAAATTGTGCTATTCGGAGCCACAGTGTGGACATACAGTGGAGGAGTCAGGATTGATTCGGCTTAATGGCGTTGGTCAAATGTATGTACGGGTCTGCAACTGTATCCAAGTGATTGCTTGTGCTGCGTTGAGATTCGAGGGAGCAGGAGGAAAAGTTCGACGTTCTATTCTATGATGACAGCTGAGTTCGTGGTATAATACGAGCGGAGTCTTTCTGGTCGAGGTTCTTGCAGACTGCAGTGAAGCGAGAGGGCGGACCGCAGACGCGGTAAATGACTGAGTTCTCGCGGAAGTTGGTGAGCCCGCTCGTTTGGGTTGCAGCCAGGGAGGCCGGAATTGTTTCCCATGTGAGCCGGGAACCATGTGATGTGTGAGGACGGGAATCTTTTTCTTTCGTCTAGTCCTTGAAGAGCCTGTTAACAACAGTAGCTGCCTTCTAAGAGACCAGAACCACCAAAAAAGTTCTTATAGCTGTTCTAGAATCCAAGTAAATAACAGAGGCTCCCGTGCAGTTTCGAAGGACTAGCGCAATGTCCATTTCTTCTGCTTCTTGGGTGAAGCTTGTAACTACCGTGGCTGCGTTGACGAGCGAGCCCTGGGCGTCCACCACAGAGACTGCGTAGGTACCTCGATTCCAATATTTTGCAACATCAAAGAAGAGGATCTGCGTATCGTTGCGCATGATCTCGGCGAGTATGGCCTTGTCTCTCACTTTTCTTCGTCCTTCAATGTAGGTCGGGGGTATGTTTTTGTGAATCGGATCAGCTGTTCTCGTTTTCGCGGTGTGTGTGCAAAGTTGGGACTTCTCTGGCGGCATGAATAGGGCCGGAAGGCTGGCTTCTAACAAGATCTCGTTGCCCGCCCTTGACAGTCAGAGCCGACTATTCTGAGCGTGCCGCTGTGCCTCAAAGAACTTGGTAGCTGTATTGTGCATGCCCAATAAGAGCAGTGGTTTCGTACTAGTGTTGCGAGGGAGGCTGTGGACCCTGTTTATTCCTATTCTAGTTAACGTATCAATTGTTCGAATAACTAGACAAAGACTATTTGTTCGCGCGAGCATGAGCTCAATATGTCATGCTACGATGACCGCGTACTACAGCGCACAATAGCCCCGCTTTAAAATTTGGGGGACCCTTAAGCTTTGCATCTAAAAGGGGAAGCTTTAAGCACTGAGTGTATGAAACGTTTTTGAACTTGCCAGTCAACCACTAGAGTGCAGTAGCGTGTGAGCATTTTTCCGTGCGTCACTCGCTTCAACTATCAAGTCATTATGATAATCCCATGTTCTGACGCCCGATAGCAATGTACGCTTGTACGATGCATTACTACGCCAATAGTTAATGTTTTATTGTGAAGCATGAATACAGGACTAGTGTGCTTGTAAAGCATGAAAGTTACCTTCACTTATTTGCAAGCAGAGAGAGGTATTTTCATGGTACGCACAAGAAGAGGGGTGGCAGAAGAAGGGTGGATAAACAATACAAACTTTTGTATTGTTTATTTTATTCGCATCATTCTCGAGTTTTAGCTCACGCAAAGATGATTCTTCGGTCACAATCAACGACGCCAACGCCGGAAATTCTGCTAAACGAGCTCGTTAGAGCTATCGCGTCAATATCTTTCGCCTCACTCTCTGTACGACATAGTGGCCACGGTATGCATTCTCCACAACCCAGCTTTGCAGTCATTACGGTTACAGCAAATGTTGCAAATATACCCAGCACAGAATATACCGATAGAAATAACATTGCTTTTTTTCATAAATTGAAATTGAGCGCCCCTCTTTAAGCACTGCTATTCAACATTGCACCAGCTGCCATGGGCCGTTCTTAAATAAGGGTATAAGGTAAAATTATATAGAAAACTTGAATAATTCAGACACTGTAGTTTTTGATTGTGAACATGCAACATGTCACCATAGCTGAAGTTTGTAAATCTTGAAAGGCATTTTATCACTCTGCCGCAAATGCTCAATGTTTTTTTTTTCTTGTAGATTTCTGAAGCTGTTCTGCAATCTAGAATGCTGTTATTTGGTCGATAAGACATTCCGTATGACGCCATCATTATTGGTACTCCGTTCCTAAATTATGGTATTTGGTCGCTGAGACATTCAGTACGACACGCCATCATCATTGGTGGCCCGTTTTATATGGAACTTTCTGATAACATTGCTATGACCGGAATTGTGTATGCCTCATTTGTGCTCTCATTTATCTAACTGTGCACCACAAAACAAGAAATGAACATGGGCCGGGCACATGGCACGTAGGCAGGGTAACAGTTGGTCATTAGGTGTATGTGACTGGATCCCAAGATAATTAAGGCAAACGCGTGAAAGAGAGACAGAAAATTGAGTGGGCAGATGAGATAGTAAGTTTGCAGGTATAACGTGGCAGCGGAAAGAGCAGGGCCGGTTTGATTGGCGAAACAGGGGAGAGGCCTTCGCACTGCAGTGGGTGTAGTCAGGTTGATGATGATGATGATAATAATAATAATGATGATGATGATGATGATGATGATGTCGTGCTGCTGTAACAATGACTGTCAACATGACTTACGCATTTTCAGATGACCGTATACATGCATGATGTGACCGAGGCCTTGCTTTACACCATCAACGTGCCGCCCTCACATCAGAACTCCACCCAGAAGGCCGCTGGTCTGTTCCGAGCCTGCGTCAGCATGGGGAACACCTCTAGATTTGAGGTGCGCGATTGCGGTTGTTACAAATGTTCGACAGACGTTCTGATCTCTTTAACTGTTGAAGTTTCGTGAACTTTAATCTTAGATATTCTGCGTACCGCGAATACTTAACTTCAGTATAGACTCCGCAAAAAAACTTTGTACTACTTTGGTGGCAGAGGGGTCTCAGAGACAAATCCAAACAAATTCTTTTCCGAGCCCTCATCGGCTATCTCAAGTTTACCCAGATGACATTGTACCCCACATCTGAAATTGTGGATGCCTGAAGGTACTCAAAATCATATATGCGGGGGCAACCCTCTACCAAGGACATAACTGTCAGCTTCCTTCCTTGAGGCGTGGGAGTCACTCCTATCGTCGACTGGCTACGGTTTTCAGGTAGAAGTGGTTAACTTGGTCTAAGTGGTCGTGGGATGCCACTGGCCACCACTTTTCGCACCGTCGGCTCACTGAATTCAACGCCCTTGTTGTGCCTTCCAATAAAGTTGTTGCTCTCTCTCAATCAAGAAACTCGCTAGCAGATGCTCCATGCGTCAGCGTTGCGAATCGAAAGAGAGGGGCGTAAGCATGGACGTCGGCAGGGGGGGGGGAGTGCAAAAGGGGCGCTTGCGGCCTGAATATCGAACGAGACTCTATGTCCACCTAGACGAAATGTTTAGTAGTGGACATTCAGACTCGTACATTCAGTCTCGGTTGGGCATTTTTGTCTCGGTGGACATTCACTCTCGCTGGTAACATGACCCATTAGACATTCTGTCTCGTCGTACATTCCATCTTGTTGGACAGTCAGGCTCCGAGTCCAAAGGGGCCTCAAGCCTCAAGCCTCAGCAGCACTTGCCCTCAGCAAAGTTACACCTGTGCTCTCTCCCTACCCCAGCCGCGATGAAAGACTAATTCGCATTTCCAAGAGGAAATCCTGCTGACGACCATGAGCGTAAAAGATGAGAGAAAGGGGAGAGGTTGCGCATGCGCAATGGGGGTGTTAATGCTGCTGGGAGGGATTCCTAGAGAAGAGAGAGGAAGAGAGAGCGCAAGCAGGTGGTAGGAGAGAAGTGAAGAGAGTAACTCGCAGCTGTCGGAGAGAGAAAATGACGAGAGTTGCGCATGCATAGTGTGAGTGCAAACGCCACTGACGCCGCGGGACAAGGCCCGATCAAGAGATGCAGCCAACATATACGTTTCTTGCTGGCTTTAGCGCTACCGTGGATGCGCTTTTCTGTTATATGTATGCAATAGTCATCAGAAAATGAAGTACCAGCATCGATGGCTGTTTCTAATGCGTGAGGTGAGGCAAACGTGAAATCAAATGCTGAGGAACGGCAGGTATTAAAACGAAGAACGCTGACATATGGATTGGCAGGCCACATTTAAATCATAAAGAAGATATGGTTAGACGCAACAAGCTTAAAAAGCTCCTCCAGCCATCGAGTGATACAGTTCTCTATTGCATTGACGCTAGCATCGGAGGATCCTTCTTAATCAATCGTTTTTCCACTACTGTTTGTAAATAGACTGTGATTTCTACCAGCTTGTGTACTCCACGAAGAAAACAGCGTGGGATGCAGTGAGGGCAGCATACTAACATGGATAAGTGAATTAACATGACAAAGCAAGTAGGAGAAGTGCTGTAGATTGTAATAAAGTAGAATTTAATTCGAATGCAAAGCTAGAGGCCTATCTATGTCTTAGCTTTACAGGATATTTTAATTGCAAAGCATTTCTTAGCGAACTCCGGCGAACTTGAGCGTATCTATCTATCTATCCAGCCGCCTACGGCTTTTAGCTCTCCTGGCCGTTTCGATAATGGCATCGATAAAAAAATTGGTATGACATAACTCTATGAGGAGCATAATTGATTAGTCATAACATAAAAATTGTGATATGTATGTCATGAACTCCATGGTTTACATTTCTATGTCCTGCAGCTCTTGCGGTCATTTCATTCACAGGACATGTTGCGAAACTGGTATGGTATGACATGACTGCATGACAAACACAGGCCACAGACCTTAACATGATAATTATGACATGCGTGTCATGCAACATCATGACTGCATGTCAAGCTCATGATGTGCTCGCGGCTCTTTCACTGGCTTCACTTTTACCTCATTTGGAATTACGAGACGTGAATAGATGACGAAGGTATGTGGCTGGTGCAAACATGATAATCACGAGATGCCTGTCATGTGACAATTAACATGATTACATGCCACACTCAAGGCGCTAATACCCTTCGACGTTACTCATTGCGCGTGCGCGCCGGCGTTTGTTTCGTCGCGTCATTCCAGCGATGCAACGCCAAAGGCCGATCTGCCCGCCTTATACTTGCAGGCGCGTGCTGCGCTGCGTTGCTTTGACGCACGCACGTTTGAGTGCACCGGGCGTCACGAGGAGAGGCAGACGCAGTGATGTCAGGGTATTGTCATCCGCGCGAAATGCAGCATGTCGCATTTTGTGCTGGTTGCCGCCAGGTCACGCCAATTGACGCTGGTCACGCCAGTCATGCCCAGCATCGCGTTTTGCTAGCGTAGCGTCGCTGCACCCAGCGTGCGCGGAAGTCAACGTTACATCGGAGTTTATTGGGCCCTCCAAGATGCACTCTCCACCGTTTCGTTAGCTTTACATATACCAAATATGGTATCAAGGGACGCGAATAAACGACGAAGGTATGTGACTGGTTCAAAGATGATAACCGTGAGATGCGTGCTATTTAACATGACTACATGGTACGCTCATGATGCGCTCGCAGTCGTTTTGCTAGCTCCACATAAACCAAATTTGGGTTTACGTGATGCCAATGAATGATGAAGGTATATGGCCACTGCAAAAATGATAATCATGATACGCGTGTCATGAAAGGACATGAGTACTTGCCACGATTATGAAGCGCTCGCAGCCGTTTAGCTAGCTTCACATACACCGAGTTAGGTACTACGCAAACTGAATGGATTACAAAGGTATCTGACTGGTTCAAACATGATAATCATGAGATGCGTGTCATGTAACGACATGACAGGCATCTGTGCTACGTGCTACGCTTGAGATGCGCTCGCGATTGTTTCGCTAGATTCACATGTACCAGATTCGGTTTTACGTGACGCGAACGGACGTCAGAGACACGTCAAAACATGATAATCATGACATGCGTGTCATGTAACAGCATGACTACATGCCACACTCTTGATACGGTCACGGCTGTATCGCTAGCTTCACATATGCTAAATTTGGTATTACGTGACGTGAATAGATGACGAAGGTAAATGACATGTCCAAACATGATAACCATGACATGGAAGTCATGTATGGCATAATTTACCTCCGCCTCGTAACGTTGTGCTGATTTCAAAGGGACATATCAACCTTCCTCATTCATGCTTCACGTATCATCGATTCCCACTGTACGTGGGATGTGCAAATTTTTAAGGAACCATTGCCATTGTCAGGTGAAATAATATTGTCAATAGACTGCTCCAGCTTGCGCATATTATTGGAACTCATATGCTTTTTTGAGAAGCCAGTGGTCACGCCGACATCATTGGCGATGCAGGTGTCGTCGCTGAAGAAGTTCCTCAACCTGGTCGGGCTCGACGTGTCCAACAGGTCACCCGATCCAAAGTTCAGCATCGCCGACAAAATCGTAAGGCTGAACTTGGAGTACGGCTTTCCAGCCGTCGTTCAGTTCAACTTCATCGTCGCGAAGGCAGTGAAAAAGAAAATCTTGGACGTAAGTTTCACGCCCTTTTGAATTATGTAAGCCGGCAGACAAGCTCGCTACAGTCAACCCACTCGCACTCGTTGATACTGAATTGTCGCACTGGTCAGCTCTTTTCACTCTTCCGAGTTTAGTTGAGTTTTACGAGTGAGTACTGCTTACGGAAACAGAGTCGTTGGAGCGATAGCTGTAATCCTTCCAGAATAAACCCAGAATACACCTAATTGCGTAAATCTGACCTTCAAGCTCAGTCAAGGTCAGGTTCGGTGAAAGAGTTTCAGCGAAACGCCAGTGCAGTGCGTTTAGGAAAACGAACAGCTGCCCAAAGTCTAGAAAAACTATGCCTGAAACGTAAGCCGTGAACGCGCAACCCTACCCTCGGATTTTGCATTCCCCCACCAGTATGGAGGCGAACGCCTGTGGCGGTGGCCCCCTGCGAACACAGCAAATGCTCTCACAGTTGCCTCCGAGCAGCTGTGACGTCACGTGACAGAGCGGTACGGTAATGGCACATGATAGAGCGGTACGGAAGCGAGCGGCCCCATGCGGCGGACCGTCGCAACACGCGGTAGGAGGCATGGCCCCTAAGATTTAGTGCTGGCAGCAAGTTCTCAATTGAAGAGAGAGCCACGTTCCAGGTATAGTTTTTCTAGGAGGCATCGGTCTTGCGTGCCGCGACTTACAAAGGAGGCAGGAACCTCAGCAAAGATCCAATTTTATCCCAATTCCATTGAGAAAAGTGTGACGGAAGTGACATCAAATATATGTGCTAAACGAACCGGTACAGGGCAAAAAAAAAAAACAGCAGACGCCACGCTGCGTGGTTCGCTTCTGCGTAGATTTGTAGTCCTGGCGTAAATCATCAAGTATAAAAATAGCACTTTAAACAGGCAAGTACAAATGAAGACAAGACTTTGGCGCTGATACGCTTGTTTCCATCTGTTTAGAGCATTATTTCCCATACTTAACGATGAACCACCAACTAGCCCAAATTTCTATTCTAGTCCGGCCTAAATTTAGCGCCTATTGTGTGTGTTTTTTTTCATGCAGTAAAATGCTTCAGGCACATGCTTACCGTGCTGTTCACGCGCGGCAGGCTTGAGGGATGCGTGCTTGATTCTCCGAGGGGCAATTTCGTGTAACAGTGTACAGAAGATACTGGTATGCGCCGTGATTGAAAGCATTTAGTCCCTGCATCATGGTATTCGAACTCACTTGGCAGTGGAGCGCTCGATGGTGACGGACGCACTCCACATCACCTCTCTAGATTTTCTGCTATTTCTGCGGACATTCACCCTGGTACCCCTGAAACTTGGGTTTATCGTCACCGCCAAGTTCTCCGCTTCACCTAGACAACACCTTCGTCCAGGTGGGTCCAGTTTTGACAACTTGAGGGTCGTCCTTCACTCCCGGCTACAACGCCACCTCGCTAAGGGCTCTCAGCCCGGCGATGGCAGCCGCTAACGTGGCTACGGGCTACGATACTACCTCAAGCCAAGTACTGTCCATGGAGATTTCATCCTCCGTAAACACTATGCCATCAGAAGACGAATACTTCGACGACATGGTGAGACTGTGGCAACGCAAGCAAGCGAAATCAAAGTCTGTGTCTCAACAACAACGAGACGCCACAGCGGCCCGCCATTCCCCAGCCTTGCAAAGAACGCCGGCGCGCCATCCCTTCGGTGGTGTGCCTACCTCTGCTCCGTCCTCGCAGCCAGCGACGCAACACAAGTGGCGTCCGCGTCAGACTCCTCGCCTCTCTCGCGACAACTACATCGTAGTAGTGAAACCTCGACTTCCCTGCGAGCTACGCACATTCGTCTCGGCCGATCGCGCGGGCGACGCCATCCGCAGCTACTTCGGCGACCGGACTACCACGCAAATTCAAGTGTGGCCGATCTGGTAACAAAACATCTTGGTCTGTAGCACCACCATTTTGCCTATGGCACAGAGACTCCTTGGGGACTTCCAGCTGCAAGTGGGGGATCAGCAGGTGCCCGTTTGGGGCCACGCCAAGGCACCAGGGGATACATGCAAGGGCGTCATCAACATAAACCCTGCTGAAAGCCCGGAGAAGATAAAGTTAGAACTGCATTGGCCTCGAGGTACTATCCTCGCGGTCCGCAAACTCGGAGGTTCTGCGGCAGCGGTGGTGACTTTCGAGGGCACGAAGTTACCCCGCTTCCTCTTCTACCACTGCGTGGCGACGTATATCCGCGCCTACAAGAAAACGGTCCCTGTTTGCACCAAGTGCGGTACCATCGGTCATCGACCACCTCAGTGTCCTCACCCCGCTCCAACCCAGAGTGCCAAATGTGGAACCACCGCACCTGCAGATCTCAATGCCCACGACTGCCACCCCAAGTGCCTCCTCTGCCACAGCACCCATGAGACTGGGACCAGTGGCTGCACGGCAAAATATCGGAAACGCAAGCAGCCCTCGACATCTCCTCGAGGGACCACCTTATGTTCGTCACAGCCAGACAGCGGCACCAACCTGCATCATTCGGCTCCACCACTCCACGCCGACACTCAGGCATTCCCACCGATCGAAGCACCAGCGGCGGTACCTCAGGTGTACTGTTGGGCAGGGAATGCTGCTTCTAAGCCTCTCTCACCCTCTTCTGTCGATCCTCTTTTTCCCGAACTTGCGGCCCTTCGCCAGCATGTTGCGGCACTTCAAAAGCAAAATTCTCTTTTAACTAAACAACTCGAACTCCTAAATAAGCGACTTCAACCCCACCAACAGTGTACTGAAAGGCCATCCGGTATTGCCTCCTCTGTCCAGGCGGCTACACCAGCTACGTCCAAGCTTAGTCCTCACGCTGAGTCCACTCCCATTAAACCGCCGGTTCAAGCAGCCATGTGTACTCCAGCACTCGGAACCGGTGCCGCATCTACTCCAGAAGCTCTTGAGGCTCCTGGGGCACCTCAGGTTCTCTTGCCCGCTAACCAAACTCTCCCTACCGAGGAGCGCGCCCCGCGCATATAGGAACGCCTTACGCGCCTCGAAGTTTCAATTAATCACCTCCTTACCAGCTTCTCTGTCCAACGCATAGTAGTTCAGGTTACCCAGGCTTTTCAAGCCTGGGCAATCACACAGTTTCAACCCAAGACATCGCGTTCTCGCTCCTGCTCGGTGAGCAGTGAGGGTACAGCTCCACGGCGTCGTCGTAAGGTGGCTACCACCACCCCACCGTCAGAAAATCCGGCCTCCGTGCCCCTTCCTGCCTCTGAGGATTCTGAGCGGGACATGGAGGACCAAATATAAAACCTAAGACAGTCACGATGGCTACCAATCGTACGTCCCGTTCAAACATTGCGTCTCAATTCGAGATCATACAGTGGAACCCTGGAGGCTTCGGGAATAGGCGAAAGCGTTCACATCTTTCTCTTTTCCTCAGCTCACTTGGCTCTCAGCCGGCCGTCTTGGCGCTCCAAGAATCTGGCCCTGCTCCATCCCTTTCTGGATACTGCTACTATGTAGGCGGCACCACTACATGCCTCCTTGTGCATAAAGCTTACACGGTGATACAGATTGACCTCGATCTGGATCTTCCTTACGACTACTGCATGATATCAGTGCTGTCTCAGCGGAGGGGCCAACCATCAATACATATCTTAAACGTGCACTGTCCTCCTCACCTTGCGAGGGCTTCGTTCGCGCATCTCTTCCATCGGGCGCTGCGTATAGCGGCCCGACAATCACTGGTGATTGTCGGGGACTTTAAGTGCCCTCAGCCCTCACTGGGGTTACCACTACGAGAAGGCCCGGGGCAGAGAGCTCAAGGAGCTCATTTTCTCGCTGAGCCTCACGCTTTTTACCGATCCGGCACAACCCACACGTTCCGGCAACTCGGTCACGCGAGACACATGCCCCGACCTCTCCCTCACCCGTCACATCCGCGATGCTACATGGGAAAATTTAGGTGAAACCCTAGGCAGCGATCACTTTTTACTCCACATTTTGTTCACACCGCGGCAGAAAATGCGCCAACACTGGGGCTAAGCCCGTCTCACCGATTGGACTCAGTTCAGAATGCAACCATTCCCCGCCATCCTCTCCTCGACCGAATATGCAGCGTGGGCATCATACGCCCTCCATACTAAACAAGCAAACACTCGCACCCTCGCAACCTCTAATTCGACTCCTGCAATCGATCCACACCTCCTACATCTTCGGCACGCTCGCCGCGGGCTCGTAAGGCGCTGGAAACGCAACAAACTTAATCGGAAACTTCGCGCTCGCATTGAGGCACTCACTGCAGAGGCGGTCGCATATTCTGCACAACTTTCCGATGCTAACTGGGCAGACGCTTGTTCGAAGGCCGCAAACCAGATGAGCTCTAAGAGTGCGTGGCGACTCTTTAGAAGACTTCTTGATCCCTCCACCACCAGGGGAGAAACGCAACGCCAGCTCCACCGTGCTCTGCATGCCTTTCAGGGCACTACGAATGAAATCGCGCGAGAACTTTGTGACCGCTACATCTGCCGCACAATTGATTCCGCAGGCCCAGCATATACGTATTCCGGCGCCCCTAACGCCGACCTTGACGCCCCGTACACGCTTTCCGATTTACGATTTGCACTCATGAAAATGCGACGGGGCACGGCCCCTCGACGCGACGGAATCACAGTATCGCTCCTGGCAAGTCTTCCTGACCAAGCACACCACTCGCTACTCCACCTTAAAAATTCAATATGGGACGGCTCTCCGCTTCCAGCGGAATGGACCACATCGGTCGTGACATTCATACCCAAATAGGCAAAGTCCGTTAGTATCGAGGCACTGAGATCCATCTCACTTACGTCTTGCGCAGGCAAACTCATGGAAACCTTGGTTTGCGAACGCCATTCTGCCTACTTGGAGGCCAGGATGACCTTTGCCGACACGATGTTTGGCTTTCGCCCGCATCTGTCGGCGCAGGACGTCCTGCTCCAGCTTCAACACGATATCATAGAGCCGACTACTATGCGCCATAACGATAAAGCAGGGCTCGCTCTCGATCTCCGCGGGGCGTTCGACAACGTCAAACACAGCACTATACTCCCTAACCTGTCTACCACAAACTGCGGGCAGAATACTCTCAACTACATTCGCGCCTTTCTATCAAATCGCACGTCCTTCATTCGCCTTATTTCTACTGAACACAGCCCGTACTTATTAGGCACGCGGGGTACACCTGAAGGGGCAGTCCTGTCTCCTCTGCTTTTTAACCTGGCGATGATGAACCTCCCCTCTCTTCTAAGCGAGGTCGATGGAATACAACACGTACTATATGCGGATGATATCACAATCTGGACCAACACCGGCTCCTTAGCGCAAATCGAAGAACGCCTGCAAAAGGCTGCCCTTCTGGTGGACACCTACGCTGGTTCATGCGGCCTGGAGTGCTCTCCAGCTAAATCGGCTCTTCTTTCGGTCTCTCCGCTACCGCCGCCTCAAACTTTTCTTCCGTCCGGGCCTGTCCCGTCAGTGCGAAATATTCGGGTTCTTGGCCTTCACCTCACATCGTCCTTGGATCCAAAGGGCACATTAGCAGGCCTCAGACGCACCAGCGAACAGGTGAACCGCATGATACTGTGAGTTTCTACAAAGCGCGGCGGCCTTTGCGGGTCTCAGTTCATCCGATTGGCCCACGCGTTTGTGACCAGTCGCGTCCTCTACGCCTTGCCTTACCTTCACCTGCGTCGTTGACACGAGCACCAGCTGGACGTCCTTCTTCGTTCAGTATACAAACGCGTTCTGGACCTACCTATTGCAACTTACAACAGCCGATTCGCGGCTCTGGGGGTACACAACACATTTGCAGAAATGCGCGAAGCTCATCGCGTTAACCAAATCAATCGACTGTCGCAGACGCCTTCAGGGCGCCGTCTTCTACACAGACTTGGCCTTAACCGGATATCTGACCAAGACCTTCTTCAGCCGGTACCAGTGCTCTGGCGTCAAAAGCTATGGGTGGAACCTCTACCCCGTAATATGAACCCCGACCTCCATCCTAGCCGTAAACTAGCGCGCGCCGCGGCCCTTCATACGCGACAATCCGATCGTCCCGGTGTTTTCTACGTGGACGTCTCGGGTCCCTCCTCCTCGGGTCACTTCACGGCTGCCGTGATTACAGAGCGCAAACACGTCGATGGCCTCTCCTTTCGAACAGACACAGTAACGCACGCTGAAGAGGTTGCCATAGCTTTGGCCGCCTCTCACCCTGCCTCATGCACCATCCTGACGGACTCGCGCTCGGCCTGTTCTCAGTGCCTTCAGGGTTCCATTGCCCCGCTGGTGGCTAGCCTACTACAGGCAGCCTCTTGGCGCTTTAACCCTCATCCCATTCGTATAGTCTGGACCCCAGGCCACTCGGGCTTGCCCGGCAACGAGGTGGCAAATGCCACTGCCCGTGCTTCTCCTGTCCGGGCCGTTGCCCCTCCATGTCCCGAGATGGAATCTGGGAATACCAACCTGACGCACTTTCGCGAAATTTTGGCTTATTACCGGGCTTCGCGCCGCCTCTACCCGGACCCCGCACGCGGTTTGGAGAAAGCGGACGAACGACTGCTACGCCGCCTGCAGACGAACACCTTTATCAGTCCGGCGGTCGCCAGGCACTTTCTGCCGGAAATTAATGGCACCTGCTCGACCTGTCATGTCCTCGCCGACACATATCATGTCGTAGCATCGTGCCCAGTTAATCCCGGCCTTTCTCATCCCCTTTTCCTATCCCAACTAGAGAGGCTTGAGAGGAGCACCTGCTCGGCTGCTCTACCTTGGCTGCGCAACGCTCCTTGGTGGAGTGCGCACGGGCAGCTTCCAGCTCCACTGGCATCCCGGAATAGGGTCTTGCCACTCTAGCACGCCGATGGGCCACGTCGGCACTCTCTAGTAGACTTTTTCTGAAATAAATGTTTTTTACCACCACTACCACCACTTGGCAGTGACTTAGCGTTCTGCAGGGCGTCAGTCTTATAGCTTCCTTTCTCGCAGCCAGATTTCTCGAATGTATTCCCGGATCAGCAGTTTTTTTGCTCGTTTATGGAGTGGGCCTGGCAACGCACGATTTTAAGAGCTTGCTTAGTAGATATTCGGCGCAACGCCAACCCATTTACATAACTTCATGCTGAAAAGAGGACACCGCTGTTTTGTATAAGCAACTGTGCACGTGAAGTTGGTTATTCCAGTGCTCACAACGTGTAGTTCGATAACAACCAAAATGTATTGCCCTTACGTATGAACGACACATCCTCAAACAACTTCTTACCATGCCTTCAGTTCATGTTATTTAGCGTATACCAGACGCTAAAAACAAAAGTTCACGTGCGTTCGAAATCGACGCATTGAATAAGTACCAACAAAACGCTAATTCGAGAGCTTCGTATGCAAATGCCGTGCATTAGTGATAAGCAATCCAGCAAACGTGTGTGCGTACACATGAATCGTGACACCCAGTATACTTTCCAAAGTGTGTGGTATTCGTGGTTATGCGCAATAGCTGTACATTGCGTGGCTCTAAAAAAGAACACAGAGATAAGAAGCACCATGCGACAATCAACTGCGAGAACCGCGACGCTTGCGCGGTGAGGAAAAAAATTCGGCAGATCCCACGTACCTAGGAATCCACGTTATGCAAAGTTTGCGGAAGAAAGGTGACCGTGTTGCATTTTTTTTATTGTGCGACACGTCACAAAATGAAACTAAATTATTGTAGTATGTCACACACACGGACATATGTTGAAGAGTTGCAGATGTTTCTATAACCAGTTGTTTGAACATGCGCAACGATGCCTACTGGAACATAAATCCGATATGAAGCGCTGATGCTCACGAAGATGCTTGCCCTGCATACTGGTACATAAATCAACTTCAGCGTATGGCAACTAACCACATCTGACGTTAACCATACGTGACGGCTGTATTAAAATAGTACATATGTAATGTTTATAAAATTCGGTAGGCAGCACTGAAACCACTATTAACATTTCAAAAAGATTTGAAAGATTTGAAAAGTAGTTCCGAGACCTGGCGTAGCTCTGTGGTAAAATGCTTCATTGGCACCCAAAATGCTTGGGTTCAATTCCAGCTGGGACTTGTCGGTCGACGCTACCGACGTCGGGTATTTCTTAACACCTGCGCGTTAAAATTGCTCATGTGTGTTCTCGTCGTTCCTGAGCAGATACCAAGTCTCAATCACCTGTGGTGCATACCCGCATACCAGTGGCACATACCCGCCGTGGGTATGTGCCCCTGTTTGGCGGAAAGTGTTCGACGACGTACGCGACGGCACTGCGACATTATTCATGTCTTGACAAGCACGTCGCATTCGTCAAACCATCTTACCCTCTCATGCTAATTTTGGTTCATGCCAAGTAAATGGGGTGACCACGAGAGCACCCAAACGTATAAGCGGCTAGATAGATAGATAGATAGATAGATAGATAGATAGATAGATAGATAGATAGATAGATAGATAGATAGATAGATAGATAGATAGATAGATAGATAGATAGATAGATAGATACGTTCAAAGTGGCCGAAGTTCACTAAAAAATTCTTCGCATTTAAAAAAAGACTAGCCGCCGTATTCCAGAATGGTCCTTCACTCAACGATTCACCTTCACACGAGAAAGCCGATGAAAGCGCCGCCTCTAGGCAGGACAAGTTATTGCATATTAGCAATAATCTGCTTCGACTCTCGAGAAGCGCAGCGTCATATTCAGCCGAGCAGCGGCGCAGTGCTCAACACTGTCAAGTGCAGGGTTAAAGTCGAGTCAAGGAGTGTTTGTGAATACGGGAGTAAACGTTTCGAGACTTGATTGTTGTGCGCATGCGCATGCAAACAACGTCACTGAAATCTTGATCCTCCGCTAGAAGGTGATGCGGGTGTTTGATCGCAATGTGGAGGCATCACAAATGTTACTTCATGGTCAACATATTGTATACATATGGTTAAGTAGCGCTCTTTCAGGAGCTTGGTCCTTATGCTTGAGTCTTGTCCATGCATACCGCCGCCATAGCCACGCTCCCTCTGAAGCAAATGACAGGGTCAGAATGCAACGGGACGCGCTCGTTTCTCTTCTTGCATGACAGGGCATGCTGGGAAATCAACGCTACGCTAGCAAAACTTGAGCTCCGATGTGAGACGCAACCAACGCAACCGGCGTTCGTTGGCGCTTAGGAAACAATGTGATGGCGCACCCATAGTTGGCATTGTTCCAAGCAAAGACGTCTATAAAAAATGGCAGAGCCCACGTACAGAGAGAATCGATAATATGCGAAGCAGGAATGAGAAATGTAAACGTCACTTTAAGATCAGCACAATGTTAAGAGGTGGAGGTAAATTATGCCGTACACGACTTCCGTGTCATGATTATTATGTTTAGATGTGTCCTTACCTTCGTGATCTATTCACGTATCGTGATACCAAATTTAGCATATGTGGAGCTAGTGAAACGGCCGCGAGCGCGCTATGAACACGGTATGGTGCCATGTTTTTACATGACACGTGTGTCAGGATTATCATGTTTGCTCCAGTCATATATATAGTCATCCGTTGACGTCACGTAACACGAAATTTTGTATATGTGGAGCTAGCAAAACGGCTGCGAGCGCATCATGAAGGGCCCAATATACTGCAATGTAGCGTTGACGCACGCGCACGTTTTGCACAGTGGCGCTACGTTATGTTGCGAAGCGCGCCTCCGACGACGTTACGAAGGGCGCTACGAATCCCACCGCTGCCACCACTGTTGCGAAAGACGGTGACGGCACCACGGTCCCGAAGGCGCCACTGCTTCGAACTCCGTCGGGAAGGTCACCAGCCGTTTCGGTAGCGTAGGTTTCTCAGCTCGCGACTGCTTCTGCGCAGAGCTGATGGACGAGCGGACTAGACGACGGTGAGTTAAACGAGGTTTATGTACAGCATATATACAGAGGCGTTACAAATTCGGTACTGGGGCCGACAGAGACTCGAAGAGCCGAGCTCTCCTCTCTAACACATAGGTCTGCTCTCAAAATAGGACTGCTGCGACACACATGTCTACTCTCCAACACGTCTCCTCGTGACGCGCCGCAGGGCTTCTTTTATATGCACCGGGTCCAACCCAAATGTCAAACCAGAAGCGCCGCTGGTCATGAGGTCAGACTCCTCTAATGGGGTCGCCGCTGGGCCGCGTCATTCTTTCTCATCGAATTTCGAGAGGCTGCGCTGCAGGTGGCTGCACCCAAGGACGAGTGACGTCGCTAGGCATTGCGTCAGCCGCAAGACCGGAAGACGCCGGTTGTTTACTCGACGGGCTCGCGGGCTGAGGTGACTCACTGCACGTGCACGCCAGAAAGGCGCCGTCCTGTTGACGCCGTTGAGTTGTTCGCGTCAGGCGGACTCGCGGGCTGGCCTTGACACAGATTGCCTTTTTCAGAGGCACGGACGTTCGCTGTCGACTCGCAGGCATAACAGCACCCCCGCCGCCAGACAATGCACCGGAAAGACGAGCTGCTTCCACGTGGCTCGGATATCAGGCGCGCTCGTTTGCCAGGTCCCTCCAGGTTCGCCTCCAGGGCCATGGGGAGAATGCAGCTCCAGACTCTGTTCCGGGAACACATCCCATTCTTGAGGACGGATCCAAGCTCCACTGGCTTGTCGCCACAACTTGCCGGCCAGCTTCGCTCGTCTCTTCTGATGATCTTTGGTTTCAGCACTTGTCGAAGGTTCTGCAACTTGCGAAGAACGGTTCGACAACAGACAACACACGACACAAGCAAGTGCCCTCGGTCACCCGACAGAACACCAGACAAGGTATAGTACACCATATACCTAGCTACGTGTATATCGGAATTTCGTTCCCTCTACATGTGGGACACAAGACCCTTAAAATGACACCTCAAATTTTTACACGCACAATTACTTAACGAATTAGAATACAACATAAAGTTGGTTCCTTGAGCTCACTCTGGACGAGAGCGCTCAGCTAATGTCGTGATGAGGTCAAAATTTTGCCCCGAATCGCCATCGAGAAACCGAAAGGTGGAGAAGGTACTAACTAAACACACTGCTCAATGTGTCTGCATTAGCGTTTAGCTTTCCTTTTTTTTTGTAGCGAACGTCAAAGTTGTGCTCTTGGAGCATCATGCTCCATCTCAGGAACCTGCCACTTTTAGGCGACGATACCTCTGCGGTACCAAGGGAGGCTCACACTTGCGACGTTGCACATCTGTGTAACTACAATAGGGGAGTCCAGATTTCTCATAAAAAGGAACATTCCTTCTCAGCTCCTTCTTCTGGACGTCACTTAACCTAGGCTCTAGGTTCAACTGCTTCATGATTACTTCCGATCCCCTTTTGATTACATCACTAGAACTCAATGTTTCTGCTTCTTCCTCTGAAGCATTCAACAGCTGATTTACGACTGCTTGACGTTGAACGTATGGTTTCATCAAGTTGTAAATTTTGTCCAGCCGCCTTCCTAATTTCACTTCATAATTCGTACCGGAAAGCTTCGATAATACTTTAGCGGGCCCTTCCCAATTAACCTCAAGCTTGTTCCTTTTGGACGGCTGCAGCAGCATTACCTGACTTCCTACTTCAAAAGCGCGCTTCTTCACCGATTTCTCGTAGTGCTCCTTCGACAACACTTGTGCCGCGTTTTTGTGGCTTTCCACTAGCGCTTTAATCCTGATGTCCTCACGCTGCTCTCGAATGAGCGTTTCTCGATCAACCCTCGACAGCTCACTCCAACTTTCCGCTATAGGCGAGAGCGTTGCAGCCCTCTCGCTCTGATTCAATGGTGCCATGTCGTCTCCCCTTTCTACGGAAACCGCGCCGGTCGCTTCGGCGACGGGCCGCTCGCGTGACTGCTCACATGACTCACGCGGAAAATTTCCTCTCTGAGGTTCCGTCAACCCGCCGACAGAGCACTTGAGAGTTCACCGCATTGAACAAGATCAAGCTCCTGCGAAAGCTTCCACGCTTGCGATCGCGTGAGGGCCATGTACGCTAAGTTGGGGAAGAACGATTTACCCTGCTCTTTGAGAAGCTGCTCTGAGTTGTTGGAGAAAAGATAAGGAAAACGATCGGGAAGCGCGGCAGACACAGCCGCTTTGGTGCAAAGCTTACCGAATGGGCCTTCAATAACAACCGTGGCGATTGGTAAGCAAGCACTCTGCTCCTCGGCGACTTGCCTGATCCACGCGCATTCTCCTGTAAAGTCATCTGGAGACACCAATGAAGGATGGACAACGTCCATGGTTGCCGCGGAGTCTCTAAGTGCTCGACACGCTTTCCCGTTCACACTAATTTCTTGGAGGTACGGCTCCAACAACCGCATGTTCTTTTCCGATTCTCGGATTGTTGCAAAAGCAAACTTTTGCTTACAGTTTATCGCGATGTGCCCTTTCTTTTTGCAGTTGTAGCAGATTAGCGGCTTCCGTGATTCAAACGCCCGTGTGGTATCAGTGCGTTGTTTAGGAACCTCACTCGATTTCTCCGCTTCTGTTTGCCCTTCCCCTACACTGTCCTTCGTAAGAGACGGGTCCTTCTTGAAATTACGGTGCGGAGCGGGTTTCCGTTGATCAGGTTTCTTTGAAAAGCACTCTTTTCTCTCATCCTTTTTCAACACGCACTGCTTTGCTGTGCAACTTCCGGCGAGTATAATACTCCTCAGCTAACTCTGGTGCCTTGTTTAGCTGTACTTCACCAAGTTTGTCCTGCAACCAAAGTTTGACATCCTCCTCGATGCAGCGGTAGAATTGCTCCAATGCAACGCATTCAACCACTTTATCGCGGTCGTCATAAACACCTTCGCCCTTGAGCCATTCAATTAAATCGGCTTTAAGACGAAACGCGAAGTCAACGTGTGACTGATTCCCTTTTTTAGCATACTGGAACCTTTGCCTGAAAGCCTCGGGTGACAACTTATAACGTCTCAAGAGCACTTCCTTAACCTCGTCTTAGCTCTCAAACGCTTCCCTCGACAAGCAAGTTATCACGTCGGACACTTCGCCGGGAAGAAGAGCTAACAGGTTCCGCGCCCAAAGAGACCGCTCCAAAGCGTTTCGCTCACAGACGTGTTCAAACTTGACGAGATACTTCGCCATGTCCTCGCCTACTACGAACGGTGGCAGTTGGTCCCGAATTCTGAAACCGCTGACCTGAATCGTCGGAGAAGCTACACTAGGCGCCTGCGAACACTGTAGAATTGCCAATTCTATTTGTTTCAACTCGATGCGCTTCTGTCTCTCGGCCTCCTCGCGGCGTTCTCGCCTTTCGGCTTCTTCACGGTGTGCTTTGATATCCACCCAGGCTTCATCGACTTCCTCAGCCGACGCTCCCTCATCCTTCATATCTCAAGGATCGCTTGCTTTCGTTTCGCACGGCCCAAAGTAATACCGACTTCCTCACAAATTTCGATGAGTTCCTTCACTTTAAGGTTCTCCATCGTTCACACTAGCCTCTTGCTGTTTGTCCCTGTTAAGAATCTACTTGCCGTACCCACTATAAGCCTACAAGCAAGACGCGCAAGCAATTTTTAGCACTCCCGTGTTTACACCCTCCGCATTAACTTTGGTTTCAAAGCGCTTCGACTTGGCTTGAAACGATCAAAGCTCACTCTAATGCTTCACACAGCCCTTCTCTAAACTAGTATAACCTGAGCTAGAGTAGTCTGGCGAACTAAGGGGAAAACATCAGGCACTCACCGCATCGATGTCGCTGACGCCGGCCGATCCCGCAGCTGCCAACCACTGTTGCGAAGCGCACCTCCGACGACGTTACGAAGGGCGCCTCGAACTCTCACCGCTGCAACCACTGTTTCGAAAGACGGCGACGCGAACACGGTCCCGAAGGCGCCACTGCTTCGAACTCCGCCGGGAAGGTCGCCAGCAGTTTGGTAGCGTAGGTTTCTCAGCTCGCGACTGCTTCTGCGCAGAGCTGATTGACGAGCGGACTAAACGACGGTGAGTTAAACAATGTTTATGTACAGCATATATACAGAGGCGTTACCAATTCGGCACTGGGGCCGACAGAGACTCGAAGAGCCGAGCTCTCCTCTCTAACACATAGGTCTGCTCTCAAAATAGGACTGCTGCGACACACATGTCTGCTCTCCAACACGTCTGCTCGCGATGTGCCGCAGGGCTTCTTTTATATGCACCGGGTCCAACCCAAATGTCCAACCAGAAGCGCCGCTAGTCATGAGGTCAGACTCCTCCAATGGGGTCGCCGCTGGGCCGCGTCATTCTTTCTCATCGAATCTGGAGAGGCTGCGCTGCAGGTGGCTGCACCCAAGGACGAGTGACGTCGCTAGGCATTGCGTCAGCCGCCAGACAGGAAGACGCCGGTTGTTTACTCGACGGGCTCGCTTGCTGAGGTGACTCACTGCACGTGCACGCCAGAAAGGCGCCGTCCTGTTGACGCCGTTGAGTTGTTCGCGTCAGGCGGACTCGCGGGCTGGCCTTGACACAGATTGCCTTTTTCAGAGGCACGGACGTTCGCTGTCGACTCGCAGGCATAACAGTTAGCAAAACGCGAGTACTCTATAGTCTGACGTCAGGCGCGACTGGCGCGACCAGCGTCTGTAGGCGCGGCCCGACGGCAACGAGCGCAAAATGCGACATGCTGCATTTCGCGCCGATGCCATAGAGTAACATTACTGTTTGCCGATGCGTTGCCCAGACAACACTGCGCCTCCCTCTTTTCGTGACGGAGGGACGCCGTACGCGCTGAAACGCGTATGCATCAAAGCAACGCAGAGCGGCGCGCGCCTGTGAGTATATATGGCAGGACCGATGCCTGCCATGGCAACGCCGGCGTGACGCGACGAATTGAACGCCGGCGAGCACGCGCACTGCGTCAAGTTGAAATGTATTGCCACCTTGACTGTGGCATATAGTCATGTGCTCACATGACATGCATCTCATGGTTATCATGTTTGCACCAGTCACATACCTTCATCCATTGGCGACACGCAATACCAAATTTGGCATATGTGAAGCTAACGAAACGGTCGCGAGCACACCATGAGCGCACCGCGTAGTCATGTTGTTACATAACACGCATCTCATGTTTATAATGTTTGTACCACTATCATACCTTCGTCATCCATTCACGTCCCGTAATACGAAATTTGGTATAGGTGAAGCTAGCAAAACAGCCACCAGCGCATCATGAGCGTGGCATGTAGTCATGTTGTTGATTGATTGATATGTGTGGTTTAACGTCCCAAAACCACCATATGATTATGAGAGACGCCGTAGTGGAGTACTCCGGAAATTTCGACCACCTGGGGTTCTTTCACGTGCACCCAAATCTTAGCACACGGGCCTACAACATTTCCGCCACAATCGGAAATGCAGCCGCCGCAGCCGGGATTTAAGCCCGCGACCTGCGGGTCAGCATCCGAGTACCTCAGCCACTAGACCACCGCAGCAGGGCTAGTCATGGTGTTACATGACATTCATCTCGTGATTATCATGTTTGCACCAGTCATATACCTTAGTCATCTATTCACGTATCGTAATATCAAATTTGGTATATATGACGCTAGCGAAACTGCCATCAGCGCATCATGAGAGTGGCATGTAGTCACGATGTTATATAACACGCATCTCACGATTATCATGTTTGCAACAGTCACATACCTTCGTCATCCATTCACGTACCGTAATACCAAATTTTGTATATGTGACGCTAGCGAAACGGTCGCGAGTGCATCATGAGCGTGGCATGTAGTCATGTTGTTACATGACACGCATGTCATGATTTTCATGTTAGGGTCTGTCGCTTGTGTTTTCCATGCAATCATGTCATGCCATACCAGTTTTGCAACATGCCATGTGAACAAAACCACCGCAAAAGCTGCAGGACTATGACATGTAACTCATGACATTCATGACATACATGTCATGATTTTATGTTATGACTAGTCGGATATGTTCTTCATACAGTCATGTTATGTCATACCAAATTTGGTATCCATACCATTATAGAAATGGCCAGGAGAGCTAAAGGTTGTAGACAGACAGACAGACAGACAGACAGACAGACAGACAGACAGACAGACAGACAGACAGACAGACAGACAGACAGACAGACAGACAGGCGGGCAGGCGGGCAGGCGGGCAGGCAGAGGCAGGCAGGCAGGCAGGCAGGCATGCAGGCAGCAGCAGGCATCATCATCGTCATCATCATCATCATCATTTTACGTCTTGAGCTCCCGCGATCCATTGCTTCTTTACAGTTTATGGTTATGCTAATTGAGTTAATTGTCGTTTCGATGCAGATGGCTCTCAAAGCCGCAAAAAACATACAGCCGTTTCTGTCACCTTTGCCAAAATGGCCATGAACAGACAGTCTGAAGGACTCGCCTCAGGCGTATTCAGAAGCAAAAATACCACGAAATAGAGCATTCTCATGGTGGTAGTAAGCACTCAGTGCCTGGGTACAGTACGTTAAGCCAGAAAAGGTTGATAAGTAATGTTGTTTAAAGCTGCTAATAGTGAGGTTGTGACTTTAAAAGCAACAGTGGAAGCCTCATTCAGTATGGGAAATGTATAGAATCGCTTTTTGTATTCGTAATAATGAAACTACAACTAGCAGCCCTTGCCTTGACACAACCCCTCCCCCCTTTCCACTAAAGAAACAAAAACGGAGTGCGCGAAGTCACAATAGGTGAGGCCTCCGGTTTCATGGTGAATAACTAGGAGATACAGTTAAAGATAGCCAAGCAGTAAACAGCAACATAAACACTAAGTAAGACTTCAATAAAAAAAAACTTAGTGTTTTTTTATGAATTTACTCAAGGCGGCTTGAAGGCAAAAGCTGTCTTTTTTTTATTCAGTCGGTCTATTGCTTCATCTCCTACCCTGCCGAAGGTTTTCTGCACCTAAAGTGGCCTTGCACTGGTTTCATGAGCGGAGGCATTCCAAACATTTAGTACCTCACCTGCTTTCTCTCGGTCTCCGTGATTGGTGGACCAATCACACAGGCGGTGCAAAGCGACGATGTCGTGAGATGACGTAATCGTTAGATCATCATTATGACTTTACACATTATGTGTAAGATCCAGAACGTTACAGAATGTGTAAGGTGTGTGACCATGTACATTCTGTGATCCTTGATGTCACGATGGCGTGCTATGGTGACGCGATGTCACGATAAGTTCCGCGTCACTCTTTTTGACGACACCGACACGGGATGCCATAGCCACCGACGAAAATTTTTGTTTTTTGGCGAAAAAATGTAGCTGCCTCATCAATCGTTAAACTTGACCGTCTGCGTCCCGCTTTGACGTCGAGTGATCCGAAAAATCATCATGAGGGGACAACATATACGGCGTCAGACACCACCAAAAGTTGTGACATCATTAAAACGTCATGTGATTTCACGTGATCACGTCGTCGCGCGACATACGAGATTTTTCAATGTGGTCTGATCGTGGAGGCAATGCAAAACCCCACTATGTGCAGCAATTTTTCGAAGGCCGGTGTGGATGGTGGTGGGCGTGGACCTCGGCAGGGGGTGCCAAAGGGGCACTTACCCTACTCAAGGCACGCCTGCTCTTGTCTATGCCCAAGCTCCAACAGTGCTCTCCTCCAGCCGCGATGCAAGACGGGTTCGCATTCATGGTATCAACCTGCTGGCTCTCATGGACTTGTGGGTAGACTCTGCACATCGACTGACAATAAAAACAAGATGGTGTGTGCACCTTCGTGTCGTCTTAGGTGGATGCGGCAAGGGGAATGAGGCATCTAACGGTGTCGCCTCTATAACTTCGCGTATTACGTGGTATGCTACAACGGTAAAACCCCAGCTCCGTAATCACAATGAATGAGAACTGAAATATCTTGACAAAGGTCAAACTTAGCTGCAGCGTCACAAAAGTTCAAGTCCCGAGGTAGCACTGAGCAGTGAAACGAAACGTCGGATGTCTTTCGCGTCCTATGACACCCACGAGCAGAGCAGGTTTGTCCGCCACTTTTTTCTTCTTCTTTGGCATGTTCTGTGATGATTCTGGCTATACGTGGCGAGAACTACAACTTATAGTTGACGAGCATGAAAGTGAGAGCGCTCAGAAGTATCCGTTTCTTCATGGGAGCAGCACCTTACGCCAGCCAAAACCTCTCACGGCACGCGATGAAAGCAGGCGAAAGCGGGAAAGCGTCGTTTGCTCTGCCTGCCCGGCGCTCCGCTTTCCCGTAATGCTCCAGCCCTAACCGCTTTGGGAAGGTGCGGCGCTGCGATTACGTGTCTTTAGAAAAAAATTGTTGACGATTTAGAGTACTTAGTATTCTACTATGGGAGAGCATAAAGCTGTCTCCTGTTTAGGTCCATAGCAGATGACAGTGTTAAGCACCCACGCTGTACAACTGTAGCGGTGCTTACCTCAGATAAATACCTCTCAGCATGTGTCCTAGTGTTACTGGTTTCATTAAGAAGCCTCGAAATCTTGAAAAACATTAGTAGAGAGCAAGAAAAGTGTGATTATACATACCTAATAGTTTTGTCAAAAGCAGCTATCTAATATTCAATGTTTAGGCTACCATTCACGTTAACAAAACCAAAGCATTTTATCTCGGTTTTCTGTATCACGTGAAAAAGCCGTGTTTTGAGTTGGACTTCATGCGAATGCTGGCTTCACGTCTGCTGCCAAGACATAGAGAAAGCTTCCCCTCCAGAGAGAGTGAAAAGACTTATTGAATACAATTGGCCGGCAATTTGGTCTCGGTGGCTTTAGGTGGCTGTTCGTAGTCCCTGTACTCAGGCGGCATCCTCGGCCTGCCGGACGGCCCAGAGCTGGTCGTTCAGCTCTGGGCTTTGGAGGGCCGCCTCCTAGCGGCGGCGACGCCGACGAAGAAGGTCTCCCGCGGCTCCCGCAGCCCGGGCGGCGTCAGGAACGAGTGAGCTCGAGGCTCCGTGTGATTCGGTATTGACGGCCGCTATAGGCGCATCGCGATTGGTGACGTTTTCACGACTGTCGTCGCCGGCACATTCCCAGAGCATGTGGCTCAGCGTTGCTCTGTGCCCGCACGCTTTACACATATATATCGATGGGGTATAGATTCGGGTTGAGGTGGCGTAGAAAAACTGGGCTATGAGTAGGAATGAGTTTAGAGTAAGTGAAAGCTTATGGCATTGCGCCTGTTTAATTTCTAGTGCGGTGGCGGGAACCTACGCCTTTCGAGCCTATAGTGTTGAGAAGTCAAGGAGCGTTTTAAGACGATGACGTCATGACCAATCTGAATCTAGTTGCTGCGTGCCTATCGAATTGTCTTGATCCAGCAGATGCATCGCCCCGCTCTCGGAGTCAGAGGGGCGGCCACGTAGTGGGCCGCGGCTCGGCGAGTGAGACCTCGAGCCGCGGCGTGGGCCGCCTCGTTCCCGCGAGCGGAATGCTGGTGTGTGCCAGGGTCCATAGGTGAAAAACCGTTGGAATTTGAGGTTGTGAGCGCGACGTCGAGTCGCCTCCTCCGCACAATTGAGGGATGCTCGCCGCTTACCGCGAGACACGGCCGCGCGCGAAACTGCGGACAGCCAGCCGCCTGCGAGTCGCTTATCACAATATCTGCATGGGGCGCTGCAGCGAGTGCTGAGGTTATCGCGGCTTCTTCGGCCGCTTCCGTGTGTCCCGTCGTCACCGTGGCACTCGCGAGGCATTTGCCCTGATGGTCAACGACCACAGCTGCGTGGGTTCTTCTACCTTCTCCATATCTCGCGGCGTCTGCGTATACCACGTCCGTACTGTTACCAAACTTCTTTATAAGCTGTCTGGCACGCTCGTTGCGCCGTCCAGTGTGGTGCGTCGGGTGCATATTCCTAGACATCGGCGGACGATCAAGTGGTCGCGGACTGAGGCATGGACCTTCACCTGGCTGAGCGTGATAACTGAAGCCCAGCGACTCAAGGATGTGTCGACCCGTCTTTGATTTTGTTAAGCGTTCGTATTGCGCAATGTCATGGGCCTCAATTATCTCGCCGAGTCAGTTGTGAAGTCCTAGCTCTAGAAATATTTCGGTGCTTGCGTTGATCGGGAGTCCAATAGCTCTCTTAAAAGCCTTTCGTATCATGCAGTTGATTTTGTTTTTTTCTGAGCCTATCCACTTGAGGTAAGGGGCAACGTATGTTATTCGGCATATCGCATAGGCCTGCACGAGGCGGATCGCGCAGTGTTTGTCCAGACCGTTACGTCTATTTGTGATACGACGCAAAAGTCTGATCGCGTCGTCTACTGAACGACGGAGTCGGTGCCAGGCTCACTATTATGGGCATTTGCCTGTATGTGTAAACCCAGAATTTGAAATCTGTCTACGTGTTGTATCGGAGTGCCGTCTGCCAACAGAACGCGTATTTTGAAGGATTCTCTTTCCTCGCCAAGTGGGATTTTGCGGTCTCTGCTTGTATGACTGTAGATTAAAAGTTCAGACTTGGTTGCTGAGCACTCGAGGCCCGTTCCTTGCAAGTACTCCTCACCAGAATTGTTTTAAATGTGAAGCATTTCTTAGCGAACTTCGGCGACTTTGAGCATATCTATCTATCTATCTATCTATCTATCTATCTATCTATCTATCTATCTATCTATCTATCTATCTATCTATCTATCTATCTATCTATCTATCTATCTATCTATCTATCTATCTATCTATCTATCTATCTATCTATCTATCTATCTATCTATCTATCTATCTATCTATCTATCTATCTATCTATCTATCTATCTATCTATCTATCTATCTATCTATCTATCTATCTATCTATCTATCTATCTATCTATCTATCTAGCCGCCTAAGACTTTTAGCTCTCCTGGGCGTCTCAATAATGATATCAATACCGAAATCGGTATGGCATTACAAGACTGTATGGCGAGCATAATTGACTAGTCATAACAAGAAAATCGTGACATATGTGTCATGAATGTTATGATTTACATTTTGTAGTTTTGCTGCTCTTTTGGTGGTTTCGTTCACATGACATTTGCAAAACTGGAATGGTATGACATGACTGCAAGGCGAACATAACTGCGAGACCCTAATGTGAAAGTCATGACATGATTTTTATGTTATAACTAGTCATGACTACACGCCACGCTCATGGTGCGCTCGTGGCCGCTTCGCTAGCTTCACATATACTGAATTTGATATTACGGGACGTGAATGGGGACAAAGATACATTATGGTGCAAACGTGATAATCATCACATAGGTGTCATGTAAGAATGTGACCAGATGCAACGCTCAAGATGCGCTCACGGCCCTTTTGCTAGCTTCACGTATGCCAAATTAGGTATTACGTGAAGTGAATGGACGACGAAGGAAAATGAAACATCGAAGCATCATAGGCATGACATGCGTGTCATGTAAAACATGACTACATTCTATGCTGATAGCGCCCTCGCATCCGTTTCGCTAGCTCCACATACACCAAACTTGGTAGCAGAAGATGTGAATAGACGACAAAGGTAAATGACACGTCCGAAAGAGATAATGATGATATGCGTTTCATGTAAAACATGACTACAAGTTACGGTCAGCGCGCTCGACGCCGTTTCGCTAGCTCCATATATACCAAATTTGGTGTCACACGACGTGAATAGACTACACGGTGAAAGACACTTCCAAACAATATAAATATGACATGCATGTCACGTGAAACATGACTGCATGCTGTTCTCATAACGTGCTCGCGGGCGTTTCGCTAGCTTTATACCAAAACTGGTATAACGTGAAGTGAATGGATAGCGAGCGCCAGGCGCAAACATCAAGGCATGGAAGTCATTTACGGCATAACTTATTATTTATTGATACTGCAGTCTCGAACAGAGACTATAGCAGGTGTGAGACAGAGGTACAGAGTATTCTGAAAGGGCAAAATAATATACATGCAGAAAATGCATAACGCGGACCATATAATGCATACAGTTAAAGCAACACAAAGAGGGATGCGAAACAAAATTCGAAGTAATTAGTGAAATGACAAGTAGGGTATATAGAATATACAGAGGATACATCGTTGGAAAAAAGATTCCGTTTAACTTATAATCGAATTTTACAAGTTACACACAAAAAGGAACAAATGCAACAAAAGATATAATCAATGGTACTAAAGAACTACTCTAAGCATTTTTCAAACAATGAAAGTGATTCTTGTGTTATAATGTTATTAGTTAGGTTCTTCCAATCAGCAATAGTTCTACAGAAGAAAGAGTATTTAAAACAATTACTTCGTGGAAATAAAAGAGCTATCATTCAAGAGTGTCTTTGCCTGGTAGCATAACCCTCAGAAAAAGTGATAATGTGGGAGGTATCTATGTTGTAATGTCCTTTAACTATTTGGTACAAAAGTTTCAGTCGACAAATTTTATTTCTCTTCGTAACTGTGGGCAGCCCACTTCGTTTGATGACCTCAGTAACTGACGAACGACCTTAAGAATTATAAATATCACGCACTACCTTTTTCTGTATTCTTTCTAATTTGCTGATGTTAGTTTTGGTGTAAGGGTCCCAAATTGGCACGGCATATTCAAGCATGGGACATATAATTGAATGGTATGCAAGGAAGCGTACAAAAGAAGTTGCTAATTTTAAGGATCGTCGCAAGAAGAATAATTTACGTAACGCTTTGTTTGTGATGACATCTATATGTTTTGACCTTGATAGAATATTTGTGAACCATAAACCCAGGTATTTATATTCAGCAACCTGCGAGAGGCCTATTCCATTAGCTCCGTAGTGAAATAAAAGTGGCTTCTTTTTGTGGGTTATTCGCATAAAGACCGTTGTGTCGTAATTAAAAGTCACCTGCCACTGTTCGCACCATGAAATGATTTTTTGGAAGTTTTCATTTAACCTAATTTGGTCCTGAATTGAATTGACTGTTTCATAAATCACGCAGTCGTCTGCATAGAGTTTAATCTTAACATTAATGTCGGTGGTGATGTCATTTATAAAAATTAAAAATAACAGAGGCCCAAGCACGGACCCCTCAGGTACGCCAGAAGCAACTTCAACTCGGTTGGAGTAGGTGCTATTTAGGGAAACGTATTGATACCGGTTTGTCAAGTGAGCTTTAATCCACGCTAATATCGTATGATTTGTTACAATAAGGCCCAACTTGTGAAGTAATTTATTATGAGACACTTTATCAAACGCCTTACTAAAATCCATATAAATAGCGTCTGTTTGTTTTCCTTTGTTTATAGCCTCCGCGAAGTCATGTGTAATTCCAAGTAATTGTGTGTTACTAGAATACCCACGTCTGAAGCCATGTTGTGCATCTGTTAGGACTTCATGCTTCTCAAGGAAATCTACTATGTGCTTATAAATTATGTGCTCGAAGATTTTGCATGAAGTAGATGTCAACGACAACGAAATAGGCCGATAATTTGCAATGTTGGATTTATCACCAGATTTAAACAGTGGTTTGATTCTGGCGGTTTTCCAGTCCTCCAGCAATGCGCCGTCACTCAGAATTTTTTTAAATAATATGAGCAAATACTTTGCACACCACTCTGCATATCTTTTTAAGAAGGCGTTTGGGATATCGTCCGGGCAAGGAGATTTTTTAGCATCTATATTAAGCAGAAGGTTAAAAATGCCCTGCTCGGAAATTTTTACATAGGTGGAAAAGACATACTAAGCACTGGAAGGAAATTATTATCTGTTGTAAATACAGATTTAAACTGATTATTGAAGGCATTGGACGCCGCTGTGTCATCACTTATGACTTTTCCGTTAAGAGAAAATGAAGTAGTGGTACATGAACTCGGTTTGATAGACCTCCAAAACTTTTCTGGAGACGTCTTAATAAAGGAAGGAAGTGATATACCATAGTACCTTGCCTTGTCCTCCTCAGTCTGTAGTTTTAGTTTTGTTGCTAATGTAGCAATGGCTTCGTCAAGTAGAGGACAAACCGAATTTCTGGCCTTTTGCTTTTTTAGTCACCTAAGTTTTTGTTGTAGCTGGAGAGTTTGTCGAGCGATCCAAGCATTTTTACCAGCTGATTTTTTAGTTATTTGTGGTACATAGCGTGCTATACATTCCTGAACATTGTCTTTGAAAGTTAGCCATAGATCGTTTATATTGCTGGTGTTTTCTGAGAAAGCATTGAAGGAGAGGTCCAGAAAATCGAAGATTGACTCATCATCAGCGCGAGAAAAGTTCGGGTACTGGCGCTTACCTCCACCTCGTAACGTAGTGCTGATTTTAAAGTGCCATATGGACCCCCCTTATTTGTGCTTCGCATATAATCGATTCTCACTGTACGTGGGATCTGCCAGTTTTTCAATCTCCTTGGTTCCAAAGTACGGGGCACTTGTGACTTCCGGTCGAATCCGCCAAGCAGGGGATACACTGCAACTAACCTTCCCAATAATAATAATAATAATAATAATAATAATAATAATAATAATAATAATAATAATAATAATAATAATAATAATAATAATAATAATAATAATAATAATAATAATATTAATAATAATAATAATAATAATAATAATAATAATAATAATAATAATAATAATAATATTAATATAATAATAATAATAGTAATAATAATAATATAAAGTGTCGGAGTTCAACGTTCTAAAACCTTCGCTGGCCCTGATAGGGTACGTATTTGTATGATGGTCGAGTGGAACCCGGCTGCAGCAGCTGAATTTTCGATGGAGGCGAAAATGGTGAAGCCCGTGTGTTCAGATTTGGGCGCACGCGGAACCTCAGGTGGTCGAAATTTCCGGAGTCCTGCATTTCGGCGTTTCTCATGTTCATATGGTGCTTTTGGGAAAGTTAAAGCTCACATATCAATCAATCAATCAATTCATCGATCAATCAATCAATCAATCTGTCAATCATGGCCAAGGGCGCTTGCTGCGTGTACGCGTTCGCTGAGCGTTCGCGCCTGCGACGGTGCCGAGCAGCGCCTGTGAGAGTTCTGGTGTAGCGCGTTGGTTCTCTTGTCGCGGTGTGCTGTCGAAGCGTTTACAATGAGATACAAGTCCGTGGTACTCCTCCTCAAGGGCGAATGCCCACAAGCCTGTACCAGTGGGCGCACACTCCAGCCTGACGTCATGAGCCGGACGCCAATGAATCGGCCTTCGGGAAGCTGCTGAGTGCGGAAGCGGGACTATTTCTTTAGTCGTAGAGTGAATCGACTGCCACACTTCGGTCGTCTGGGCGTGTCCTCTTCGGACTTATTAGCATGTACATCCAACTATATGCTTATCACAAGACATATATACTATACATACCAAGAAATGCAATAAAGTTGAATCATCGCAAGCTAACGGTTATCTTGCTTTTCCGGAGCAAGCAAAACCGATCTGTCACGTGATAGTCTACCGGTGCGTTAAGACGCAGAACATTTTTGTTTTTCGGAAGACTCGGGATGGAAAGGGTTGTACTTAAATTAAGCAAGAAAAAAACATTTAACGCTTAGCTAACAATGATTTAATATTCACCAAAGTTCATAAACTACGTTTACTGCCGTGATAAACAGGTAGTGTGAATCTATACCGACAAACATGCATTCACCTCAGCAGCATTTGAGTATTTTAAGGCCATTTCCCAACGGAATACAAATAGTAAATTTGTCGAGTGTCCTGACGACTGCTTACACGTGTACTACATTTTGCCTTTTTGTTTACCGGCTTATATTAGAAGGAATACTACTACAATGTCTCTTTCGGAGCATGGGAGCACTGCAATTTCTCATGTTATGCTTGTGAAACGATATTCCGCTCAGTACAGTCAGCTTTGCCGAGTAATATGCAGTCATCGCGGGACAGTGTTGCAGCTGCACTTCCAAGAGTGATGTGTTTTCTTTTTTTTTAAATCGCTGCAGCTGAAGATGGACGACGAGTACGTGTCATGGATGAAAGTAGGAGCGTCCGCCAATGTCGGCCAGATCTATCTACGCGAGTACGACCCACAGCTGAACGCTTCGGGGCTAACAGATCGCATCATGAAGATCGAACAAAAGTGTACGTGTCTTTCTTGCTGAACACTCTGCAGGCCGCTTCAGCAAAGTTGATTGAAAAGGGAAGACTTGCATGCTGGGTATATAATATAAATCAACGCGATATCTCAGAAAATGAACTGCCCGTGACTAGGTATACGTCGAAAGATAACCTTATACTCACTGCTGAGCCTACACCCAATCGGCCGTGACTCTGCCTACTAAGAAGGATCGTACTGCATGCTAGGTATAAAACGATCTGCTATGATGACGTAGGAATTTAATAGCTACACTATGCGCGTCACTTAGATACAAATATACAAAATAACATACGCTTGTGTGGACCTTTGATGCGTAATCTCTTGTCTTCAAATTATATGGGGCTTCAGGTGACGATTACAACAGGGGAGGGTTCCGGATATTTATGAAACTCTCGCATAGAAGTCTTGTGAAATGACTCAGTAGCAAGCAGACTCTGCCGGAAAGCAGCTGGTGTGGTTGGGATCGAAACTGCATCTTTCGGATCAGCAGCGGAGCGCCGTAGCCAATGTACCACCTCACCGCTTGTCCTGTCTTTTAGCGCTGCCTTTCATGGCCATAACTAAGTGTCCTGCGAATGTTTTCTAAGTTCTTGAATAGGCTATTCTAGCGCACTCTTCCACAGGACGTGTAAGATGCAAGGAGGAAAAAATTTTGAAATATTAGTTGGTCTAGCATGTGCGTACACTGGCGAAAACCTTTGACTATTGCAGAACGATGAATCCCCATAGTTTGCCGCTGAAGGAATATTTCCTGTTCTGTTTCTATTTCAGTGCTAACTTTGGTCCGCGTGTTGGAAGCAACATCGAGCGAAGCTGTTGTCTCCACAACTGTTGGTGAATTTGGAACGTTAACGGGAGCATTCGTTGACAAGGGTGAGCCTTTTACGTGCCCATTGCCTAACGACCTGCTTCTACTTCGTGTACTCTCGATGCAAGAAAAATGCCACCGCATGAAGGTGGTCACATGGGCTTAATTATTTTCTTATACAATGCATAACGTTTTGTTTCAGCGTCTGCTTATTTTTTTTCATCTTTAACCCTCCTGCCATATTATGCCCAGGGTGGAACTTGGGCTCTGGTTCTGAGGCTAACGAGTATACAGCGGGCATGTGCATCTGTATGGTGCTCTTCAATGAATCATTATGATGCCACAGGGCATCGTAATGGGCATCACAGTTACTTGGCCTGTTCTAGAACTATTGTGACACTAAGTAATTAGACAATTTCACACCAGGCTCGATTCTTTGGTAATGTGCTCTTAAGGCAAACGTTCTTTTGAAATGACAAGAATCTTGAAAACACGTGACCGAATAGAGCCCCCTAACGAAATTAATCGGTGAAGAAAACGTATTCACACATTATACGTGCTTCTCACAACACCAATGTCTTTCACAAGAGCGTGATTTGGAAAAGTCATCACGTTGATACGCACGGAGCAGTTTAACGACGACGTTGTTGAGTGTCCTGAAATCACCCTTAACATCATTCTCGCGGACAAGGATCACTGACATCGGAGTGAGTTTTTATACAGTTCTTGCGTTTACTTGTACAACAAACAAATTCTTCAAGAGGCACGTGCCTTAACGTTCCACAAGCGTAATTTTGGTAACGTACGTAGTAAAATTAACGTTGTTTTACATGCGAAGCAGCCTATGGTCGAGCTAAATCCGGTGTGCGTGTCCATCCTTACTGCGCGTGCGCAACAGCGGCCCAAGCACAGCCAGAACACGCTCACGAGCTATCACGTTCGGGCCTTTGTAAAGGGGAGGCCCGGCGCAGCCTCGTCCGCCGATGGCGCCGGCAAAAACACAACCGAAAGCTCAAAATTCGCATCGCTGAGCTCACCCAGCGAGCAGCAGAGTACGCGGCCCAGCTCGCTGACTCTAACTGGGTGGACCGTTGCAACACGGCCGCTCGACAAATGTCCAGCCGGAGTACCTGGCGCCTTTTCCGCGCCTTGATTGATCCGACCCAAACTCGAACAGAGACACAAAAGCATCTGCAACGAGCATTTCACAGCTTCGACGGAGACACAGCCAAATTGGCATGTAAACTCCGAGACCAATATCTATGCACTCAGCAGGACTCCCAAGGGCCGGCGTACTCGTATGCAGGTACCGAGAACGCGGAGCTGGATCAACTGTTCCAGTTACACGACCTGAAGGCAGCCCTAGCAAAAATGAGGCGAGGAACGGCGCCGGGAAGGGATAAAATTACCGTGAAATTACTTGCCAATCTTCCTGACTCGGCCTACACCATGCTCCTTGCCTACATCAATTCCATTTGGATCGGGAAAACAAGCCTACCAATTGAGTGGAAGACCGCCCTGGTCACCTTCATACCCAAAGCGGGCAAAGCCATTAACACGGACAACCTCCGCCCCATCTCCCTTACTTCTTGTGTGGGAAAATTAATGGAGACGATGGTGCGCGACAGGTTGTCCGCGTTCCTGGAGAGCAAAAATGTATTTGCAGACACCATGTTCGGGTTCCGCCCACACCGGTCCGCGCAAGATGTCTTGCTTCAGCTCGACCATGAGATCCTTGATCCAGTCGAGTATCCCCTGAATGACAAAGTTGTGCTCACTTTGGATCTGAAGGGGGCCTTTGATAACGTGACCCACGAAATTATTCCAACACATCTCTCACAGGTGGATTGCGGCCAAAACACTTTCAACTATATTAAACAATTCCTCACTGACCGACAATCATACATTCGGATTCAGGACATTGAACACGGCCTTTACCGATTAGGCACGAGAGGGACTCCGCAGGGAGCGGTCCTCTCGCCCCTCCTATTCAATGTGGCAATGATGAGACTCCCCGCTCAGCTGGCGAAAGACGAAGGCATACAGCATGCGCTGTACGCCGACGACATCACCATATGGGCGTCACACGGCTCGGCAGGAGACATGGAGGCAAGCCTGCAGCAAGCGGCGGACATCGTGGATGACTATGCCCGTCGCTGCGGCCTTCAGTGCTCCCCGTCCAAATCGGAATTCGTGCGCATACGCCCCTCACCAAAGTGCAGCGCAAAGATCGACCTCTCCCTTCACAGCGGACCAATACCCGAACGTGATGAGATTAGAGTACTGGGGCTTTTTATACACAAAAATCGCAGATCAGACACAACATTGGCCAAATTGCGTAAGGTGGGGGACCAGGTGGGCCGGATTGTCCGCCGGGTTTCCAACAAGCGCGGGGGGTTACGATGCAAAGATGCCTTGCGGCTGGCGCATGCATTCGTAACCAGCCGAGTCCTGTACTCGGCTCCATACCTCCACCTACGCAAATCCGACGAGAATGCACTCGAAGTCATTCTCCGCAAAATCTACAAGCGCGCCCTCGACCTTCCTGTCAGCACCTCTAACCAGCGCCTTTTGGGCTTGGGAATGGTGAACACCTTCAAGGAGCTGAGAGAGGCGCACTTGACAAACCAATATACTAGACTCTCTAAAACACCGTCGGGTCGCCGCCTCCTTGCCCGGCTACACATCAATCACTCAATACACACGGAAGAGCGCGTACGGATTCCAGAAGTTTGGCGATACTCCTTGCACGTGCGCCCTCTTCCGGCTAACATGACCCGAGACGACTACACTGGCCGACGCCTCGCGCGGGCGGAAGCCTTGGCTCGACACTACGGCCACAAATTCGGGGTATTCTACGTGGACGCCTCCGGCCCGCACCACGGTGGTTGGTATACGGCTGCGGTCGTCCACGAAAACACCGTTGTAAACGGACTCACATTCCGTGCACATAACATTACGCACGCGGAGGAGATCGCCATCGCACTAGCCGCCGCAGATCAGGACTCGAGGGTCATCATCACCGACTCAAGGGGTGCCTGTCGCAATATTGAACAGGGATACATTCCGTACCGTGCTTATAAAATACTGCAGAACAGCAGCTACCTAGGTGCCCCCGCGCACCGAACGATCATATGGGCTCCGGCTCACACGGGCCTCGATGGTAATGAGACGGCCGATGCCGCTGCCCGCGCGCTCACTCTCCGGGCACCATCCTCGTCCCCTACCGATCCGGAACTCGAATCCAATCCTGCCTACACCTTTAAGGAGATCACACAATTTTATCAATCCGGCCATAACGTCTATCCTAAGCCCTGTAAGGGCCTCACGAAGGCGGAGGAGCGAATCCTCCTTCGCCTTCATACTAAAACTCTATTGTGCCCGGCAATCATAAAACACTTTGACCCGCTTGCACGGGGAAGTGCCCGCATTGTGAGGAAAGTTCCTCTGACATTTTCCACATGGTGTGGGCATGCCGAAAAACCCCAAACCTTACCCCACTACCCAACCCTTCACGGGAGGACTGGGAGGCAGCCCTGCTCGGCTGCTCTGACCTGACGGCCCAACGGGCCCTGGTCGAGCGTACCCGGGCCGCGGCCAACGCCAATGGGCTCCCGTAAGAGGGAGCCCACCTAGTGTTTGTACAGGGCGGCCCCTTAAGGACCGTTCCCACCCTCCCTGTAAATAACATCTGTAAATAAATGTTTTTCAGCAGTAGCCTTTGTAAAGGGCTGAATAAGACGCCGTGAGCCTGTGGCATCTCCTCTTGACACTCTCTCAGCAATCATGTGATGACGTCGGGGAACGATATTCTGCCGACACGTGATCAACCAGCGCATTGTATCCTAACCAGAACGCGCTGACAGGCGCTAGCGCTAATGGGTCTCAGTAAGTCGCTGTGTAAGAAGCTCTGGGCTCTGCCCCTTACACTCTCTCGTCAATCACGTGATGGCGTCGGGTAACGATATTCTGCAGACGCGCGACGAACGCACACGCTGCCGTTTGCCGTGGTGATGAACCCGTGTGGCGTGCTCCGACAAGAGTTCGAGACGAGTAACAGCAGCATAAACTACAGTGAACTCATGATGTGCTCCACTTACAAAGACTACACGTTAACATCGGGCAAGGTGCCCGTTATCAACGGAACTTGGTTCCCTCTACTCATGGTTCTCTCTGGAGGAGGATGGTGCATCTTTTTTATAAAAATATAACATGCATGCACCCGTGTTTCAGCTGAATGGCTGAGGCTCGTCGTGCAGTACACAGGTGGCACGTACAGCAGCGGCGACATGTTCGTCGTGTGGGCCAACTCGACGGAGGTGGTCAAGCTGCTCTTCGCCAATGTCAGCATCGACGATGCATGGCTCGTCCTGTCCTGGAACCTGATTCGCCAGCTTCTGCCACTCTCCAGCGGACGCCTGATGGCGAAAGCGAACGATGCCGACTTCCGCGATACCTGCTTCAGGACTGTGCTCGGCATCATGGAAATGGCTGTCATGAGCAGCTATATTCGCCGCTGTGAGTGTGTTAGGCGCTCAAACACCAACAATCTTGTTAAACGAGTTTCTAGGCCATGACATCTTAACAGCGCCAGAGAAAAACGAAAGATAGTCGGGGGATTGTAAAAAAAGGGATGGAACGGGATTCGTACCTGGGCCCTCTGTTTGTCAGCCACAGAGCCCTGCCGGCGTTCGACGCTCCGCTGAAAAAGAAGAGTTGCGTGCAGGCTTCATGTCGGGAAGGAACCACCATTACATATGTGTAATGTAGCATGGCATAAGAGTAAAATTGTAACCACATGTCACACAATGCGAATTGTCTAACGAGTGGGCAGCTTTACGCTCCCTACGCATTACAAAGGGCTCAGCCACAATTTTTCATCGTCATCAGCCCCAGCATCAACAAAGTGCTCATAACACCTCACAGCTGTGTAGGGGTACCCCGCTTCTTCGCATAATAAAGAATAATAGCAGATTAGATGCCTCTCGATCAGGGAAAACTTTGTAAAAGTTATGCTTTATAACGTAGTGTTTACCTGACAAGTGTGCTTGCATTAGTTATCAGAGAATTCCTAAAGACAACTAACACTCCGCAAAACCTTTGCTCTTCTTTTAATCTCCCCATCCCATTCCCCTATGCAGGGTAGCTTATTATGCCAAACTGGTTAACGTCCCTGCCTTTCATCTCCCTCGTTTTCCTTCCTTCCTTGTCAGGGAATCACGTCAGCATATACAATATAGCGTGGTAGGAGCGCAAAAAAACAACCGGTGTCACATAATGTGAATTGTGAACTACAGAGAGTTTTTTAAAGCCAGCAACCCATTACGAAGGGCTCAGCCATAATCGTTCATCGTCAGCTGCCACCGCATGAACAAAATGCACATATTGCCTTGTCTAGCGGCTACCTCGCTCCTCTACGGAACAACAAATAACGGCGTAGATGGAGCTTGAAAACTTCACAAAATGATGGTTTATCGCGTAGTGGATACCTAGCCTATGTACTTATAGTAGTAGCCCTAAGAGAGTTCACAACGGGCCCTGAAAGGCCGTTCTTCCAGTTTTCGCTGTGACTGTGCTGCATCTTCAGTAGAGACCTGAAGTATTTTAGGCTGTGAGCGTCTTGAAATAAAATATTGTATCACTAATTCAACAGACTGAGTTCCTTGACACATTTATATTGATTGGTCAAAAAAGGCTGATTTCTAGTATAAAATTTCAGAGACATTTTTAGAAAAATTTCAGATCAATATAGCAGTGCCCGAACGTTAGCACGACGATAGTTATAGCGCCAGAACAAAACGATGACACAGAGACAAGAAGGACATGAAGGACACTAGTACTCATGTCCTTCATGTTCTTCTTGTCTCTGTTTTGTTGTTTTGTTCTGGCGCTATAACTATAGTCATGCCATACCAACTTGCCCAAGCTGCCACACTTCTAAATTACCTGACATCACGAATTTCGGCTGATTTGCAGGCGTGTGGCTCATCCTAGCAGTTTGAAGATCACAAAATCTTTCTCGCGTGATTTCGAGCAATAACTACTGCAGACACTAGAACTTCCTTACTTTTAAGCAATTAACTAGCCATAATTAGGCGCTTGTAAAACACATTAGGTGATGACGAGTTTCTGCCGCGATGTTTCAGGTGGCATTATTTCAAGATTCGTTTTGTTTCTTTCCTAGACTGTGATACCATCCAAGAGGATGAGACTACAGAGACGATAAGATAAGCTCTCGTATGTAGCGAGTTACTTTGCGTGGGCTGGGAACAATAATATTTATTATATAGCCTGCAAATGTGGATGACCCCACTCCCGAGTAAGTGACGTTAGACTGTGATACCATCCAAGAGGATGAGACTACAGAGACGATAAGATAAGCTCTCGTATGTAGCGAGTTACTTTGCGTGGGCTGGGAACAATAATATTTATTATATAGCCTGCAAATGTGGATGACCCCACTCCCGAGTAAGCGACGTCGGCTTGTGCCTTCCGTGCAATACTCGAGAAAGAAGGTGGTCTCTCTTTTTGTGGGAAATATGGTTGGTTACAACATTAAGAGTGTGCGGCATATCCTTCTGACACGCGGCTGCGTATATAGGCAGCACTAGAAGAAATACAAAAGAACGAAAACAAGGCAGGAAGTGCGCTTTACTCACAACTAAAGTTTCTTCTGAAAAGCGCCCCTTGTATACATGTCCTGTCTTCTTCTGACTTCGTATTCGTTCTAGCACTGCTTCTTGTATATCGCTATGAATGTAAACAAACTTACCCCCTTTTCTGTAATTCTGGGTAACACGAAAGTTCGCATGAAAGGGCGCGCATGCCAGAATGACGTCATTACTACAGAATGGCAACGTCATCAGTTGGACGGTAGCATTATGAGTAGAATGATGTCAAGAGTAGGATCGATAAAATTGTTGAGTGCAACTATTTTCATGGTTTCGGAGGCTATTGGATGCCGGTCTTTGGTGATTTCGCTGACTACGGTCAATTGCTTCTCGTTTGCCACGGCTTTCTCGCATTCGCAGTGGTCCCACCAGCCGTACTCTCCTCGGCGACTGCGATGGCTGTCAATCTGAAGGCAGTTCTACGTGATAAGCTCCTCAGTGCACGCTGGATGGAAGGCTGGATGCAAAGCAATGCCATTACCAAGGCCTCCAATATGGGCCTCGTCGTAGGCTATCCCAAGGACGCCGACACAGTAGCTCAAAGGGAAGCGTTCTACGGTGAGCCAAGTCACTGGGCGTTCTGTGTCTGCGGCATAAAACTTTAGTACTTTGTCGATTTATGTCCTCAGAATTTTTTTGTTATATCGCCTCTTTTCTACTGAACAATGCTTGAACACTATTCTTTTAGCTAACCAAGACTTAGAATCAATTAGATACCGCACATACTTGAGAGGTTTGGAAGTTCTAGCCCATGAATAATTCGGAGATTGAGGGTGGGGTACCGCAAAATTTTTGAACGTTTGGTTTTCGAGTGGTTGTGTAGACTAGGACAAGGCGACTGCCATGCGTGAAACCATACAAATATTGACGCTGGTACCCATAATGACTCGCATCTGGGCGCCAATCCTGAAATATGCATATTTTGTTCCACTTTCATGCCTGAACGCAGTGACCGTATGTGTCGTTTCCCGAAAAGAAATGCCTGGCACCAGTCCCATACCTGTACCTTACCCTAAACAAAGCCTTGCTGCAGTACCACGGGAAACCGAGTAGTTGGTAATGCATTGTAATCACAATAAACACACGGGGATGGTTGAGAAGACGACATATTAAGTGGGCCCTGCTGCACGAATTACGCTTGCTGTTTTCATCGCTTCTTCTCGGACTGTGGAAAGCACCGAAGCATCCCGAAGCAGCCATGGTGCAGTGCTTTGTAATGTGTGCTTTGAAAAAACTGTTTATCGATTTTGAATACCTTGGTGCTCAACTATAGCAAAGCAGTGAGCCGTCACAATGTGTTTCAAAAATTGGCAGATCGCACGTACAGTGGGAGTCGATGATATGCGAAGCACGAATGAGAAAGGTTCATATATCACTTTAAATACAGCACAATGTTACGAGGTTGAGGTAAATGATGCCGTACATGATTTATGCGTCATGATTATCATGTTTGAATGTGTCGTTTACCTTCGTCATTTATTGATGTCACGTTATACCAAATTTAGTATATATGGAGCTAGCGAAATGGCCACGAGCACGCTATGCGCATAGTACATTGTCATGTTCTTACATGACACGCTTTTCCGGATTATCTTGTTTGCACAAGTCATATACTTTCATCATCCACTGACGTCACGTAACACCAAGTTTGGCATATGTAGAACTAGCAAAATGGCCGCGAGCGCATAATGAGGGCCAAATACACTTCACCGTAGCGTTGACGCGTGCGCACGCTGGGCACATCGACGCTACCTTAGCAAAACACGAGCACTCAATAGTCTGACGCCAGGTGCGACTGGCGCGACCAGCGTCCGGCGGTGTGGCCCGACGGCAACCGGCGCGAAATGCGACATACTGCATTTCTCGCCGATGCGTTACCTAGACAACACTGCGTCTCCCACTTTTCGTGACGGAGGAACGCCGTACGCGCTGAAATGCGCATGCGTCAAAACAACGCAGCGTGGCGCGCGCTTGCGAGTATATGGCAGGACCGGCGCCTGGCGTGGTGGCAACGTCGGCGTGACGCGACGAAATGAACGCCGGCACGCACGTGCACCGCGTCACGTCGAAATGTATTGGTGCCTTGACTGTGGTATGTAGTCATGTTCTCACATGACACACATCTCATGATTATCATGTATGCACCAGTTACATACCTTCGTCATCCATTGACGTCACGTAATACCAAATTCGCCATATGTGAAGCTAGCCAAACAGCCGCGAGTGCGTCATGAGTGTGGCATGTAGTCATGCTGTTACATGACACGCATGTTGTGATTATTATGTTTGAATGTCTCACTTACGTTTGTCGTCCGTTCGCGTCACGTTACAGCGAGTTTGGTACATGTGTAGCTATTAAAACGGCGGTGAGCGCGTCATGAGCGCGGCATGTAGTCATGTTGTTACACGACACGCATGTCTAGATTTTCACGTTAGGATCTGCCGCTTGTCTTCGCAATGCAATCATATCATACCGTACTAGTTTTGCAACATGACATCAGAAGGAATCCACCGCAAAAGTTGCAGGACCACGAAATGTAAATCATTACATTCATGAAATACATATCGTGAGTTTCATGCTATGACTAGTCAAATATGTTCTTCATACAGTCATTTTATGCCACACCAAGTTTAGTATCGATATCATTATCGAAACGGCCAGCAGAGCTAAAAGTGGTAGGCGGCTAGATAGATAGATAGATAGATAGATAGATAGATAGATAGATAGATAGATAGATAGATAGATAGATAGATAGATAGATAGATAGATAGATAGATAGATAGATAGATAGATAGATAGATAGATAGATAGATAGATAGATAGATAGATAGATACGCTCAAGGTCGCCGAAGTTTGCTAAGAAATGCCGCGCATTTAAAATTCGGCTAATCCCACGTACCTGGGAATCGACGTTATGTGGAGCATGCGGAGGGAAGGTGACCGTTTCGCAATTTGTTATTGAGAAGCACGTCATGAAATGACGCGAAATATATGTAAAAATGTTGCACGCACAGAAGTATGATGAAAAGTTTCAGATGTTTATATAGCCAGTTGTTTGCACTTGCGCAATGATGCCCACTGGGTCATGCGTATCAGCAACACCAGAAGCTGATATGAAGCGCCGATGCTCGCGAGGGTGCTGGCCCTGGATACTGCTGCAAAAATCAAATTCAGCGCATGGCAACTAACCACAATTGACATAACCCGACGTGTCGGCTGTATCAAACAAGTACATATGTAATGTTTATAAAATTTACGAGGCGTTATGAAACCACTATTGACGTGTCACGAAGATAGGCGTGTATTTGAAATGTAATTCCGAGACCTGGCGTAGCTTTGTATTGAAATGCTTCATTGGCAGTCAGAATGCTTGGGTTCTATTCAAGCTGAGACCTTGACATTTATTCTTTGCATTCGTCGGGTTAATGCTACCGATGTCGGGTATTTCTTAACGCTCGCATGTTGGTCAGACACTTTCTTGCTGGGCTGCGAATAGGCCCCAGTGGCCACTCTTAATACAGTATGTTTCTCTATGGCAACAGCGTGAAGCGAAAAGCGCCCAAAGACCTGTGTGTTTAGAAAAAAAAATGGCAGCATATCCACGGAGTGAATGATGGAGAGTGGGGCGAAGCATTCGTCCGTCCATGCGTCCGTCTGTGTGACCGTTCATACGTCTGTTCGTTGCCCCGTCCCTGCGTTTGTTCGTGCATCCGCCCCTGCGTCCATTCATGCGTCCATCCATGCATCTGTCTGTGTGTCCGTTCGTCCATCTATTCAACACTCCAAGTCTCACCATCTCGCATCTTTTTATCATATATTCCCCATATAGAAGTACCGCCATTCAGTGGACATTCCAAGGACTAAACGAGAGGTGGCACACGCACACTTTCTTACGGCTCGCGCTTCGGGTCTACTTCCCACCTTCAACCACCTTGAGTTCATGGTATATACTAGTTCACTGTATTCATGGCACTGCGGCCCAATGCTCGCTAAACCTTTCTAAAACCAAGGAGGTTACGCCCAGCGAGTATAACGTAGCAACCTTTTCCTGTCAGATAGTGCTCAATGTGCATGCCAGTGGCTGCTAATGTGAAATGAGAGACAGGAGGATTCAGCTTTTAATTTCTTACGGCTTGCGCTTCGTATCTGCTTCCCCCCTCTAACCACCTCGAATTCATTCATGGTATATACTAGTTCATTGTATTCATGGCCCTGCGGCTCAACGCTCGCTAAACCTTGCTAAAGCTAAGGAGGTTACACCCAGCGAGTATATTGTAGCAACTCTTTCTTGTCCGATAGTGCTCAATGTACATGCCAATGGCTGCTAATGGGGATCGCAGCGTGTGCGTTGACTAAAAGCCAAATGCTCCTGTCTCTTATTTCCCATTAGCAGCCATTGGCATGTACATTGAGCACTATTTTTTACTGTTAAACAACGCACGGAAGAAATTTCTCACCGGCACCACTTTGGAGGTCAAATGTTATACCTATTTCGAGTATGTGCCACTGGTGGTTACGTACTACGAGGGACGCACAAGCCACGCCATAAGGAGCTTTGCCCCTAAAAGTTGTTAATTATATAGAGTATAGGGTACTGTACTATGAGCATAGAGAAAGAAGAAGACAAGAGCGGACACTCCGCAAAACCTGGCCTCAGGAAATGCGTCACGACTACGTAACGAACTAGTGCTCCCACCAAACTTCAGAGGGCGCAAGCGCAAAAAAAAACACAGTTATAATCAATGCAACAGAATTGTTTTCACAAATTAATAATTACACGCCCAAATTTGGTATGTTCTTTATACATAAAAACGATTTATTCAACACACCTTACGCGATTATTTTTCTTCAGCCGTACTGTCATAAACACCATCTACCCAGCGACAAGCCCATGCATGACTGACGGCGAGAAGCATTCATCGCTTTCGTCAACGTCGGCTGCGTCGGCGTTTTCAAGCGTGAGATAACAGGTGAGGCATGTTTTCAAGCGAAGCTTGTTGAATGACATGTTGTTGGTCTTGTTGGGTCATTTTTTCAGAAAACGGTTACGCCTGCGCGAAAAAGACACCATGCAACAAACATAGAAAGATGCACACACACACGTTGCGCTTCGTGTGTGCGAGTTTGTTTCTTACGTGGCGTCTCATTTACGCAGTTGTAACCTTTTTCTGAAGCTTGTTAAGGACTGGGAGGTTCGCTGAAAAGAAAGTTTGTGGCTCTATGCGGCGGTTAGACGGGAACATTGTGCAACGTATGCAGTATAGCAAAGGCGGCACGGCGTCAAGCCGAGGCGACGCGTGCTGCGTCTGCCACGGACGCGAGCGTCTGTGCGCTGAGCATAGCTGGGCAGCTAGGTCATAGGCTCGGTGGCTCGGTGCAAAATATTGAGAATAGTTCGCTGGGCCTCGCATGCTTCACGACGCGTTTCCCTAAGGCTCGGAACACGAATAATTCTTGGTGTGCCGGAGGCAAATCTGGACTAGCCAAGTGGCCATCATCTTCGTTTCTTCGCTAGCCTTGTGCCACTAGTGCAAGCTGCCCACAAATTTTTTTTACGTTTCCAATATGATTTTACCGCACAAATTTCAACTACGATTTTTCTTCCCAATGTACTGCTGATACTGCGTACGCACGAAAGTGTTCTAAAGTTTCCAGGCCGCGATACCATTGCATTACAAGGGATAGCGGCCTGGAAACTTCTGATCTTTGTTTGTGGTCTTGACGTATATCTTTGTAAGTCAGAGTTTTATGGGTCAGAGATGTATCACTGGTTTTGTATTGTGCATCGATTAGCTAATCATTCAAAGGGGTTTGCTGGTACACTTATGACGTGCACATATCTTTTTCGTAATTTGACAGCGAAGCATCCACTTACTAACATTTTCAGACCGCGCTGACGCCATGCCGTCCGGCGGTCCAAGCTACGGCAGCTACTGCTGTGTATCGTGGTGCTTCAACAATGGCAGAACCCACAAGAAGCCTGGGGCGAGTTTTTTCCGCGTACCACGGGACGGCAGGTGTGTTAAAGCTTTTGTATGGTTTGCATGTCTGTAGGCTTACTGTTCGTACTTGCTAAGTGAGGGTAACAATAAAAAATCACTATTCAAGCACTTCCCCTTTCAGCTGATAGTTCATTGCCAATGCAGGATGAAAGCATGGATGCAGTATGCTGGACGCGATGATCTCCTGAGTAAGCCGGCCAGCCTATTGTACGCAACGTACAGGGTTTGTAGCGACCATTTTACTGCTCAAAGTGTCATGGACCCTGGGCACACAAGGCTTACAAGAATGGCTGTTCCCAGTGTGCAACCAGCTGCACCATGTAAGTGATTGACTGAAACTCAAATATGTGCAATAGCAGCCACTTGTATTGAATCAGTGGCGACAGGTAACCGTGAAGATCTTTGTAGCCGATGGAGAAACCTCACTACAGAAGTAACACTTGGAAAGTCTTAAATTCTGTGAATTGTGGGCTATTACCTTCCTAACAGCAGCTTTACATTTCTGTCATGTTTTGATGCTCTGGACCTGCGCAACTTGTTTTGAAAGACTTTAAAGGGCTATTTCACGTTATCTTCAAGCCTGAGTGCACATGTACGCATACCTTTCATCAGTGAAAGCTGCCACTGTTGATAATTCCAAAAATCACAAATTACTTGTTTCCTAGTTGGTGCCGTCTCTTTTCTTCCACGTTCGACCAATTTATGCGTTTGAAAGAGCTGTTTAAGTTTGCCCATGCTACAAGCTTTGTAACTTGTACCAACTGCACATATATGCAGGTTCTCTGAGCGTCGCTTCAAGTAGTGACTGTGACATGGCTGCAGAAGCTGCACTGCAAGGTGCGGATGAGCTTCAGTTTGTGTTATTTTAAGCCTCTTACTGACACATTGTCGTAATTTCATTTCTTCAGGACCTGCGGTAGAGGCTCCAAAAAGCGGCTCCCACACATTGAGGTGCCCCGATGAACAGGGTACGTTCAGTGTCGCGATTTCTTTTTTTTTTACCCAAATTGACTGTTGACCAAACCTCTGCAGGTGGCAGCTCCCTTGTAGCTGGTGAAAGAATTTTTGCTGATTTCGTCTTGCCGGAGGAAACCTTAACCAGTCGTTCAGCTGTCACAAAAGGAACCTGTGTGGCCGGTAAGTTGTATGTTCACTTCAACACCAGAGTGGATTGATATAGAGACTTCTGCAGGCCGCTCGCAAGATTGTTCCGACAGCACTGTCCGAGGCACTGAACAAGCTTCACAAGACCCTCCAGAAGACGTCTCCGCTCACAGCTCCACACCTGAGTGCCTTAGAGATAATGGTGACTATGCTTTTATTGCAGCAGTTTTTAATGTGCTATTTTATGTTTAGGACATTCTGAGGAAACTATCCTCAAAAGGACAATACGTGTGCACTTACAAAATGTAGGGGTGGGCTCTCAGTGATTTTCATTTTTTTGTGCATTGTCAACATTGTGAATGGTTTGTTTTTAGGTAGTGGAATCGAAAACTTTGTATCACAGAAAGTTGTGCACCTTGGGTCTGAAAGAGCGAGGAAAGTGCTCGTATGGGATTAGTTGTTCTTCGCTTTTACATCAATTTTTTTGTTTATTGCAGTGCGTTCCTGTGTGCCAGCGACAATGTCTCCATCAATGAAGTACAAGCAAACCATTAAACATCTGCAAGCCGAAGTAGCAGCACAGCGTAAAACTATCAAAAGACTGCAAAGACAGCCTCACCAAGCACCGTCATCGACTTGGAAGGCCCTTGAAGTTATCCGACCGCACGTCACCGAGTAGGTTTTTAAACTTCTTTCTGCACATGTTCGCTTGAGGCCCAAACGCAAGGGCAAGCGGTTTCCCGTGTGGTTCAAGAAATTCGCTCTTCACTTAAACTTCCGAGGTCCGCGAGCATACCGATTTCTGGCTCCATATTTTTCTTTGTCCTCCCGGCGTTCATTAAGGAGGTGGCTAGCTAATGTAAAGATGACTCCGGGCATAATTCCAGGAATCCTTACTTCCATTGCAACAAATACTCATGCTTGGAATGAACGGGACCGAGTGTGCGCTTTAGTTTTCGACGAAATAGCACTCAAAAAGAATTTGTACTATGATGCTTCAAGAGACGTTGTCCAGGGTTTTACAGATCATGGCACTCATCGCACTTCAACCATCGCTGATCGAGCACTGGTTTTTCTGCTTGTTGGTGTTTCAAGAAAGTGGGTTCAACCGGTTGCTTTTACTATAGGGCACACATCAACACCATCATCTGTTATGCATAACTTGCTGGTGTCACTCATTTTGGAGCTTAGGAGCATTAATATTGCAGTGAAAGCAGTCATTTGTGACCAGGGCAGTTCAAATGTAAGTCTCGCTAACCAACTAAGAGTGACTGTAGCAAAGCCTTTTTTTGAAGTTAATGGTGAGCGGGTATATTACATTTTTGATGTTCCGCATTTAATTAAAACAACGCGCAATAATGTCCAAGCACACAAGTTATACATTGGGGATGACATTGTTAACTGGTCGCACATTGTAAGCCTTTACCAATCCTCACATGAGTTGCGGTTGCGATTGGCTCCAAAGTTGACTGAACGGCACGTTCATCAGAAACCTTTTTCTAATATGAAGGTCAGCAGAGCAACGCAGGTCCTCAGTGCATCAGTTTCGATTGCTATCACGGCAATGGTGTATGCCAAGGTGCTGCCTGCCTCGGCCATCACTACAGCTCAATTTTGAGATCGTATGGACAGGATTTTCGATGCCTTGAACAGCTCGAATAAAAAAAGAACTTGCAAAAGCTGCGGCATGCAATCATCAAAAATCATTCAGAGCTGATTGACTTCCTCCGAGGCCAGCTTCCCTGGATTGCATCATGGCAGTTTGTTGGCAGACGTCAACCACAAACCATCGTAGGTTGGCAAATTACAATTCAGGCAATTTGTCAACTATGGGACGACCTCTCCAAAAATTACAATTTTGAATACCTGTTAACACGCAGGCTTCAACAGGATCCTCTGGAGAACATATTTGGCCACATTAGGCAAAAACAGGGTTGCAACACCAACCCCAATGTAGCACAATTTATTTGTGGCCTGAAGCACATCTGCATAAGAAAACTCTTCAAGCTGTCAGAATACGGAAATGTCGAGGATGATGAATGTGACCTCCTCCAAGAGCAGCTCTCGCCATTCTCCCTCACCAGTGCGTCTCTTGTGGATAATGAGGAGTGTGCACAGCCACAGCCTGACGACTTTCCCGCTCTAGACGATCTCTCTGAACTTGCGACAAACATTCACTCCAATATTATCGATGACTCCGCTGCATATTATGTAGCTGGTTTTCTCATCAAACACTTCCTTCGGAATGCATGTGACGGCTGCAGTTGCCCACAGTTACTAAAAGACGACAGTGAGACGCTTAAGGGTACCCACCAGTATTTCACAATGCTCAAAGCATACCACGTCCCCAGCAAACTTTTTGGGAATCTCACTGTGCCATCAGAAGCAGCTTTTGCATACGTACAACAACTTTATTCTCACTTTCTTGCCATAATTGAGGCCACTGCACATCACCTGAAAGTGTGCGATGTTTTGTATCACCATCTGTCAAGTGTTGGCGATTTTCATTTCTGCTCTGCTGGGTGTCGCGCTAAGTTTCTGAAAATGTTTTGCCGGGTTCGTTTATGTTGGCATGTGCGTTTTGTGAACCGAAACTTAGACAGGGTTAGGTTCCAGTCTTCAGTCTCGGGCATACAGCTTGACAAGTTCAAAGGTTAGCAATTAGCGGCGGGTTTACACTAAAGTATTCGAGTTGAGCCGAATCCTGCAATAGCTTTGTTATGTTATTACTTCGTTACAGCAGACTTCATTATGGTCTTATATGCTTATATTCAGTTAAACTGGACTAACCGCTCCTTCGTTGCATACATTGTTTTGGTTACCCGCTATGAGGAGTAGGGACACTGTGTATTCGCTCGAAGTGATTTGCATAACCTTAAAAAGAATGTTGGGTATCCTGTCTGTATTTTTGTAGCAAATGCGCGCGAACTGTACACTTTACTGTGGGTCGCTTGGTCACTGTGTATGCTTTATCTCTCCAGCTCAAGTAATATATCGATAACAAAACCGCTTGTTGAAATGTCTTCGAGCGGGTAAAGAACACAGTATGAAGTGGGCACGGTTCATGTTATCACGCTTTTTGTATTTTAGCTTCTCATCAACCTCCTCATCTTGCCCATCAAAATTTTCAAAAGAATACCCAAACTTGTAGCGTTTGATGGGGCTGCTGACGCTGCCATTTTATTTTTATATAGCTTGTGAGTGATAACGTACGATGTAGAGCCTTTGTGAAAAATAATTAGCCAAAGTGGTTTCCTTCTGCTATTTATTAGCCCTGTAATACCGCTCTCGTAGCACCAATTAAAGTCCACAATTCTGGATAAAGTGATGACTACAATCTATTTTAGCTCGCAAGCGTCACAGCAACACCCAGACGCAAATCACTTGGGATCTTTAGTTTTTGATGAAGGCGACGCATAACAAAAGCCACAAGACCTGCCAGTGTTGTAGCATAAAGTTTGTCTTTCACGTAGTGAGCAAGCTGCAAAGCCCTACCTTTCTGAGGACAAGCAGGCATCAAGTCTGCTTTTTTTTCATTTTGGACTAGCTGTTCTTAAGCACAGCCAGCACACTGCACCTTTGCCTTTCTGCTATATTGTGTCGTGTGGTTTCTGTGCGCTCTTTTTTTCTATGCATTATTTCGGTTAAGCCCAGGCGTGATTCGCGACTTCATTGCTGTGTATATGTCACTTCTTCCTTCTTCATCAGCATTGTGCGCTGTGTTTTTGCCATAGATCCTTACTTACCCACTGGCCCGGTGTGTCATACTTCACCAGCTTCTCGGCTTCTGCAAACTCTAGAGATGTGTGCGCGTTCTGTGTTCTCTATGTATTTGTTACAATATTTGTTACAATTTATTCGTAAAGCGAGATGCATTTGTTGTCTACCTTTGTCATATTGTGCTTTTTATATTCTCATACTCTACCTTGCCTTTGAATAAAACATTGCGGATGCTCTGTTTCTTTGACTGATATATACATTGATCACTTGTTCCAAAAGAAAAACACAAGCGCGATGAATAAAACCGTAGTGAATTATCATTACCTGCATCTCTTTTTATTATAACTTAATCGAAATAAAAATTACGTCACGACCGATTCGCACGAACCACTGAACAAAACAAAACAGGAAATCGCTAAATCAAAACGACCTACAAAAACTATCCATTTGGGCGATGAATAGTGATCTGAAATCATGAGCTTTCATCATAGCCAAACGTCGGTTATGCAAAGTAATTCAAAATTTGCGCCAGTGAAACCGAAACCGGAAGCGCACGCCACTTGCTCTCATCAACCACTAGGTGTGCAAGAGTCGATTGGGCCGCTGGGGTCTATGGGAGTGTCCACTCTTCACCTTTTTTTATTTCTCTATGCTATGAGATAGTAGCAAGCCGTCCCTAAATCTGGCTAGGTAACCGATTAATGTCAGAATGCGATCGCCGAGCACGGCGACAATGGCCCTCTAAATGGTTAATGATTTAGAGTACTTTACTCTACTATGGGAGAGCTGAAAGCCGTCCCTAACAGATCTCAAAACGTTAGTACATTGTTTCTTAATATCCAACCGATCAATGGTGTTGCTGAAACCTAATATCCTACAGAGCCCGCGTGCTTACTCTGGTTATCAAGGTGGTTTAAATTTGCATGTGCAACGTTACTTTCGGGGTTACCTTTAGGTAGTGGTATACAATCGTATAACCTTCTAACTTCATCCACACCTTTTATTATGAAGTCCTCTCACGGGCTGAAACTGTGCGACAAATTAATTTAAGTACGTAGCACATAGGAGGCCGGCTTGACGTCCATTCAAAGATCTCATGTGGCGTGATCACGCTCTAAATCAAGTAGTTCTTAACAATTACTTCAAATAAATAAACAGAAACTAAAACAAGTAGTTTTTAAAAATGACTTGGAATAAATTAACAAAATGTAAACTTGCCTAATTAACGAAAATGCCCAAAAGGAACCATGACAATTAGCTTAAAACTAAAACTGCCAAAACGTTAAATGGGGCTTAGCTCAGCTATACGCATAGAAAAATTCCACCGGACTTCCCCTTTAGCAGCCATTGGCATGTACATTGAGCACTATCTTTTATTGTTCAACAACGCACAGAAGAAATCTCTCACCGGCACCACCTTGGAGGTCAAAATGCAATACTTGTTGCACACTATTACTACGACTACGAGGGACAAACGGGTGTCGCTAAATAGAGCGTCGGTGTTCCAGTCTTCAACACGGTCAGCGTTCCGGCGGCGTTGCTGCCGGGTGTCCACTCGCGACTTTGCCAGCCGGTTTATTATTTTTTTTTATTTTGAGGCCTGATCCCATCGTCGTCAGCCCCTGCCGGGACCAGCAAGGATGGCGTCAAGGCCTGCGGTGCTCCCGCTCAAGGAGCACTGCTTCAACTCCCCCGTCCCGGAGGGGACACCGTCCGTCGACGAGATCATCGATAGCCTCGAAGACGTCATGGGGGGTGAAGGGGTGTTGTTCCTGCAACACCTCGGAGCTTCGAAGTTACTAGTTGCGGCTCGGTCGGCTGCACAAGCAACCAAGTTGATGGTAAACCAAGGATTCAAGTTACAAGGTTACGAGGTACAAGTTGAAGCAGTCGGGGCGCCAAGTGTACAAGTCAGTGTGTTCCGCCTCCCGCCGTACGTGTCAGATGACGCAGTTATTTGAGCTCTTCAGCCATACGGAAAAGTGAAGGGTATCACACTTGTTACCTTGCAAAGGCATCAATCAACGTACACTGGTACCCGCATCGTCCGAATCGAGATAGCCAAGCCCGCCCCTAACTTCCTATCAATTCAAGGTCACCGCGTGATGCTGGAGCAACGTGGTATGCACAGAGTATGCGCACGCTGCAGCAGAGAAGGTCATGTTGCGGCTACTTGCACAACACCCTTCTGTCAACGATGTGGCACCTTCGGCCATACATCTGAGGATTGTGTGTCCAAGTGTAAGCGCTGTAATGGGGACCACGCGACGAAAGATTGCTTCCGTCCCAAGTCATACACAGACGCAGCGCAGAGCACCTCACAGTCACTGAAAGAATTCCCAGAACTTGGAGAGCGTGCTTCGCAGAGAACAACCTAAATTGGAACCTCCAGGCACATGGAAGTTTCGCAACGCAAAACCAAGCCACGGCACAGAAGATTCCAGATTATTGGGATGAAGACAGCGCAACCGACACAGAATTTCATGACGCCAAGACAGAGGACGCCAGCGGCGTTAATGCCGCGTCGCCATGCACAACGAGTGACACGACGTTTCTGCGCTGACTGGAGACACCGCAGCGTTGTCATCTCCCACAACGTCGTCACAGGATCCCAGCAACGCTGTGCAGACGCCGAGTGCGTCTGCTACGTCTTCATCAGAGGAACTCAAGGCCACAGAAAACGAACAATCCTCGAGCGCATCACCGCTGAAGGAAGCGTCCCAAGCATCTCGGAGCGCTGGCCAACCGGGAAAATCGCTCCGACCTTCTGAGGCATCAAGTGCAGGTGACGAGATCCATGAACGGTCACCTGTGGGCCTGGAAGGTAGCGTGAAGATGACGCCCACGAAAGTAAAGACCACGTTTTCAAGGAAACCTAACACGCCTCACACACACGCTGTACAGGCCCAAGAAGAAGCGTCCGTCAAGACATCCAGGCATCGTAGGAGCCTGTCACCATCACGAAAATTAAGGAGTGACAGATTTTCGCAAGCCTCACGATCGGTATCTTAGTCTCCTGAAAATACGTGTTCTCCCGACAAGTTGTCTAGAGCCACAAACTCTCAGCGTCGCACCAAGCCTGGTAGTTTGAGCAGTGGAAGTGATGTCACCACCTCCGGTACATCCAGAAAGCCCCGAGTCCAGACCGAGTATGGCTCGTGTGGGTCTTGTGGGGTAGTCTCTATTTTGGTGTTTAATCTACAGCATGGCGTCTTGGGTGGCTAGGTGACGACGGAAGCCTATCATCGTGTGTGGGTAGTATTCACCATCCTCAAGATAGTTGTTGGCTCTATTTAGAAATGCATGTTCCATCACTTTTGCTACGCATGACGTTATATAGATGGGTCGGATATTTACTTTGTAGATTGGCTTTTCAGGTTTTGGTATAAGGATTGTTCTAGCCTCTTTCCATGCGTCGGGTGTTGCCCTTCTGTCCAACATTTGTTTATATATCCAGTTAAAAATTCTATGGATTCATTGTACAGGTTACGAAATACTCGGTTGGTGACTCCATCGGGTCCCGGTGCTGATTTTACATTTAATTTGTGGAGCACCGCTCTAATCTCTGCTGCCTCAAAGTTTTTGTCCATGTTGTAGTTGGCTTCGCCTGTATAGTTTTTATGTTGTAGTGGCGGCGATTTCGGCAAGTAGATGTTTTGTAGATTTGTCGTTAGCTGTTCCTCGTTTCCTTCATATTCGCGTGTGAGACGATGGATTGTGTGTCTCTGTTCAGTTTGGGTATTGGTGGGATCTAAAAGAAACCTTAGCAACTTCCAAGTTTGTGATGTTCCAATATGGGTGCCCATGTCCTTACATATGTCCGCCCATTGTTGCTCACACAGCTGCTTGTAGTGACTTGCAATGTCTTTGTTCAGCTGCGCTATCTTTTTCCTGATTGTTCTGTTGTATCTTTGCCTCCGCCATTTGTGTTGTAACGCTTATTTAGTTCGCCACAGGTGTATTAACCTGTTATCGATGCGTTCAACTGGGATATCTGTTTCTACTTCCTGTGTGGCTTTCCTGACAGTGTCTATTATGCTCTCGCACCAATGCTGGATATCGTCAGGATGTTCGGTAATCGTTTTTCTGATCTCCTGAAATTTATCCCAGTCGACTAAACATCTCGTGTTGCACATGGTCGTAATCCTGTCGCTATCGGTGAATGGTACGTGTGTTTCAAGTATGCGATGGTCACTTCCTAAAGCATCGAATATGTTGTGCCATGTAGCCCCCGGGGCATTCTTGGTTATTGTATGATCCGGTGTTGTGTCTCGCTGGGTGCTTGTACCTATGCATGTGTGTGCAAGCGGGTCTGTTATCAGAGTAAGCTGTTCATCTTGTATGCTCTGCCATAACCGTTTCTCTTTGGGGCTGGTGTACCATACCCCCATGCCTCATGTGCGGCGTTGAAGTCACCTGCTATGATGAGCGGAGCGCTGCCAGCTAATATCACGGCCTGCCTAAATAGAGAGTGAAATTGCTGTCTGTGATTTGACGGACTGCTATATACGTTAAGAATAAATGTGCTGCTCCCTTTTGTTTTCCTAGATAGAAGTTCTGTCATTATATGGTTGTACCCACCTTCTAGATTATGGGTTCTGACCGTAATCTCTCTCCTTACTAGTGTAGTGAGAGCTTTATTTCCCTCTTCACGCTCAGGACTTACTGTCTGGTATCCTGGTAGTGTGGCGAGGCCATGCGTTTCTTGAAGTAAAATAACATCTGGCTTGTTACCTTGTTGGATGTACTGCTGGATGACAGATTTCTCAGCCCTGAGTACTCTACAGTTCCATTGTCATATGCGGAGTTGTCGTTTACCACGCCTCACCATCGCTGTTCGTTTTTTGTGTGGGAGGCGTGAAAATAGGTGGGTGGATGAGAGGGGTTGGTGGTTTTGTGAGAGTTGCCTGCAGGGGACATGGTGTCTGCGGTTGTTGGTGAACGTTCGCGACTGCACCCTGAATGTCTGCGAATGTTTGTTGGTTGCGTCCTCGTTCCAGCGTTTCTACCCTGGCTGCTAGTGCCGTCAGATCAACAGACGTCTTAGTGGTGGTTTCCAGGATAGATTGAAACGCGGTTAATAGCTGGTCTACTTTTTGCTCAATGTTATCCAACCATGTTTGTTGCGAGATGTTTTCTTGTTTAGTGCTTGGGGGATCTGAGGTTTTCTGTGTTTTGGCCTTTCGTTTTAACGGCGGGGTAGTTATCTCCACGCGATCGTCGGCTATGGGTGTTTCCTCATGCATTACAGTATTAGTTATATTAGGGCTTCTCGGTTTGCCGCATTCGCGTTCCATAGTGAGGAGTTCTATTTGAGCTTGCATCTTTTTTATCATTTCTTTCATTCGTCTGTTTTCATCTTTAAGCCGCTCCAACTCTTGACTGTTGTTGTTATTGCTACCGTTATTATTTTTGACCTCCTGAGGTCCCTCCGGTTGCAAGCCGCGTACTCTATCTGCCCAGCTCACCTTGTTTGTTGGTCCCTTAGACGCCGATCCCGACCTGGAACTGGGGTGGGAGCTTGCAGGGCTACGGTTCCTTGAACCGGAGCGGGATCTTGTTTGCTGTCGTTTTCCGTGTCTCGATGTCGAGCACTCTCGTGGACGTCCTCTTAATGTAGATGAGCTTCACTTTGATGTTCTCGTAGTCTGGCCCATTGTCTCTGTTTTATATTGTAAAGTTTCTTAATTCTGGCCGTGCAGCTTTTATCGGCTGTAACGTGATATTTTCCACAGATTTGACAACTAGGGTCGCATCTGTGGTCATCTTTGGGTTTGTGAATGCCGCAACCAGCACAAAGTTTATCTTGGGGGTTTGGGCACACGTCACTTCTATGTCCCAGTCTGTTGCACTGCTTGCAGTAGTCAATTTGCTTGTGATATAGCGTGCACGGTATTATTACTCGACCATAGCACACACTGGAGGGTACCTTGTTTTCGCTAAAGAGCACAATGACCATTGCAGTATTCCCCAGTCGTTTCGCCGTGATGACAGACAGACAGACAGACAGACAGACAGACAGACAATGAACTTTATTTGATTCTGAGGAGCTTTCGCGGGAACCCCTATCGGGGACCCGCGGAAGCCGCTGGCCGCGTCCAAGTCGGGGCTGGGACACCGTGATGTACCGCCCTTTCTTGGGCGGCCCTTTTTTGGGAGGTTAGGTACGTGCTGATGAACGTCCGCACCCATATGGGCGGGAAACCAAGAGATTAAGTGAGTGCCAGGGTATGTTCTTTTTTCTAGAATGGAGGCAGCCTCCTGCGCTATGTTACCCGACTCAAAAGCTTTGATGACCGCTCGTGAGTCTGTTAACACGGTGGTGTGTGAGCGGTCGGTCATGGCCAGGGCTATGGCGACCTGTTCTGCAACTGCGCTCGTAGCTAACCTGACCGAGGATGAGGAGCGTAATTCCCCGTTGCCATCAATGACTGCCAGCACGAATGTGCTAGACTTGCCGTACTGAGCCGCGTCGACAAAGACAGTCGATTCTCGATTCTCGGTGGCGTTCTGTAATATTGCCCGTGCTCGGGCTTTTCGCCTCCCTACATTGTAATGCGGGTGCATATTTCGAGGGAATAAGCTGACCACAAAGGTTTCCCAGACCTCTCGGCATAAGGTAATTTCCCGTTCAGCAAGCATTCTGGGAGCCATGCCAGCCTCGTCCAGAATGCGTCTTCCAGCCCCGGTTGAAGAGAGCCTGACCACCTGGGCAGTGACCTGCGCTTCGATCACTTCATCGATCTCGTTATGCATACCGAGTTGTCTTAAGTTGTAAGAGCATTTGGTTACTGGTAACCCTAGCATCTTTTTGATGCTCTTACGGATGAGAGTGTCTAGCTTATTTTTTTCCGTTCCAGTCCAGGTAAGCGCCGATGCTACATAATTAATGTGGCTCATTAGGAAAGGATGATGGATCCGAAGTAGGTTGGCTTCACTTAGTCTCTTTCTGTGTCCTTATACTCTAGCAACAAGTCTCAGCATGCTTTCGGTTTTGGCCGTGATGTGCGTCAGGGTTTTGGCGTTACACCCTCTCGCGTCAATCAGTAGTCCTAGGATTCTGATTGAATCTACTCGTGGAATGCGCTGTCCATTTCTTGAAAAAAGGGAGATGGGAATTTGGTCGAGGTGTGAAAGTCTCCTAATGCCTTGCCTGGCCGGCCTGTACAGTAACAGTTCTGATTTGTTTGGAGAGAGTTGGAGGCCTGTGCCTTCTAGGTAGGTGTCACAAAACGAGCGCTCAAAAAAGGGCGCGCCGCCAAATTCTCGCGACGAACCGCCGGAGTGACGCCGCGAGGTCAACGATAAAAAAAGAGAAATCAATCATCCAAAGACTCCCCGGGAACGCGTCCCTCTCGCCTCGGAAGCGTAGGTTCGCCGACGAACCTCCTCACCCCACATCGGCGGCCGAGCAAGCCCTCGAAATTTCCAGATGAAAAGGGGCGTGGTGATGCCGGGTTGAGTCATCCATCGTGGACGGCCCTCGTACCGTCTCGCGCTTTCCCGCAGCCTTCGCTGCGCATCGCGCCGAAGAAATGATGAGAATTTTCTGGAATCGCGCGCGGAAGGTATTTAACCGAGCAGCGGAGATGGGAGATCAGGAGAAGACGGAAGTTAGCACCAGAGCGCATAGGGATTTCACCGTGTAGTCGGCAAAGGTTTTGTCCGTAGAGACAAAGCAGGAGAAGAAGACGATTTCCACCTGAGGAGTGACGACTCGAGCAACTGGCAAGAGTGTGTGTTTACCGCTATCGAGCGAAGACGCGTGGAAACAGCTGCGTGTGTGAAGCCGACGTGTTTCCGGCTAAGAAGTTTGAAGCTTGGAGAGTGGCCAATTGAAGACGCGAGGTTTCCTGAAAGAGAAACTTCGGCGAGGTTTCCTGGAAGAGAAACTTCGGAGGCAGCGGAACGACAACAACGCTGGACTTTGAGTGAGTGATTCTCGGAAGAGTATCATCCAGACTTTTGTTCCAAGAACTTTGGACTGGATAGCTTTTCTATCTCTTTAGTCTTTAAGTGTCTTGGTTGTTCAATGCATGCGACTGCATTGTAGTGCGCATTGTTGTCTGTGTCCGTTGTTTCGAGTGTGGCTGATTGTACTGTGTAGTACGTTGCTGATTGATGACATATTGTATGCAACTAGCGTGGAGTGTGCATTCTGGCGTATTGTTTTTTTATCTGTCATTATTGAGAATATAATTTTGTTTTGGTTATCAACTCTCGGCTCTGACTAGTTCTTCGGGCCACAGCCGGCGTCCGCTGGCGCGCCAAAAAAGACCACTTCTAAATTGTCCACGCTTTCGTGGTGCGGTTCGGGGGCCGATACTTCGACCCTTGGAATTAGCCCGGCGATTGCCTCCCGAATTAACGGGACCGGTGAAAATTAATCTGGCGTCCGCGACAGGACCTTTTGGTGCACATTGTGTCCAAAGTAGTGAGAAAGAGCCTCGAGTTGATAATGCTATCGGAACAATTTTGTGTGTTCAGTGTTCTCGTTAACGAGTTCAGGGGAGTGTTCCGATAGACTGATTTAGGCAGCTACTTTTTAAACGCTGCAAGGTTTTATATGCGAGACACAATGGATCTCGAAAAGTTATCGCTCTTGGTGAGAAGATGGGTCTTTCTGGTTCTGAACTACGGAAGTGGGTAAGCCAGAAGGAGAAAGAGGCGGTGGAGAGAGAGAGGTTGGCAGCTGAGAGAGCCAAGGAAGAAAAAGCAGCTGAGTTGAAAAGAGAGAGGTTGGCAGCTGAGAGAGCCAAGGAAGAAAAAGCAGCTGAGTTGGAGAGAGAAAAGTTGGCAGCTGAAAGGGCGAGAGAAGAAAGAGAAGCGGAGATGGCTGAAAGGGAACGTCAGCGGCAACACGAGATGCAACTCGAGGGGCTCCGTTTGCAACAGCGAAGTGAAACTCCCGGTCAAGCTAGGGTTGAAAGCAGCGAACGGGAAGATCATGGCTTCCGCTTGAACCCAAGCAAGCTGCTCGTGGCGTTTGATGAAAAGAAGGGCAACCTTGACGCGTACCTTCACAGATTTGAGACGACTGCAAGGAGCCAGAATTGGCCGGAACATCAATGGGCAAATGCTTTGAGTACTTGCTTGAGTGGTGAAGCGCTCAGTGTGTACGGTAGGCTGACGCCGACTGATGCAGCCAACCATGCAAAAATGAAAGCTGCTTTGCTGAAGCGATTTAGATTTACTGCGGAAGGTTTCCGGGCCAGATTTCAGACAGGAAAGCCAGCTGATGGTGAGACGGCTACGCAGTATGCCGCCCGACTTTGCCAATATTTCGACAGGTGGATTGAACTTTCAGGGACAGCGCAGGAGTACAATGAACTTAGAGAGCTCCTAATTAGAGAACAATTTCTTACTAGTTGCCACCCAAGCCTCTTGCTGTACTTGAATGAGAGGAGAGCTAAATCACTCGAAGACATGCTTGAATTGGCTGATCAATTCTTGGAAGCGCAAGGTGGCACAAATCTGGCCAAAGTCAAGAAGGAGTGTCCCGAAGATTCAAAGAAATCGGCACCAGAACAAAAGAAGCGTTCACCGGAGAGTGTTCCGTGATGTTTTCTGTGTAACCGAGTGGGTTATCGCGCTAGCAACTGTCGAACTAACTTTACGAGTCCCATGGTCGAAAAATGTTTCAAGTGTGGTCAGACTGGGCACAAAGCAGACGCATGTCGAAACGGAGCGGGTCAAACTCACCAGGCATCCTGTGTGCAAGGGGCACCGAAATCCGGTAATAATGCCGTCACCGATGGACTCGTAGAGTTGAAAAATGGGGAGAAAATTTCTATTGTGAGTGCTGTAATGACAAAACAGCCAACAGGTGTTACGAAGGGAATGCCAACGCTGCCTGGAAAAGTTGCGGGCAAAAAGCTTACGATGTTAAGAGCTACCGGTAGCTCCACGGTTATCGTGCGGAGAAATTTGGTACGGTAAAGTGAGTTGAAAGGCAGAACGAAACCGGTTTGCCTAATTGACAGTACGGTTCGGATGCTTCCCGAAGCAGAAATTGAGGTTGAAACCCCGTACTTCAGCGGGAAGGTTACTGCTCTATGCATGACGAACCCCCTGTACGACCTCGTCATCGGAAACATCGACGGGGCGCGAGGACCGAATGATCCAGAATGTTTGGGAGAAGACCCGAAAGTGGAGCTCCCGCCGACACAGGGACCGCGAGATACAGTGGAGAAAACTCCCGTGAAGGATCTCACTCGAGCCCAAGGTGAAGCCTGGGCGCAAGAGACAGCGAATGAGAACATGATAGTTTGAATGAGTGTGCGTGCTGGGCAGCTGGACTTACGTCGGCTCGACCTCAACTGACCGACAATGTAAAGATAACGGAGTCGGCCAGCCAGGCCCAATGTCGTGACATGAACAAGCGGGAGACAGGATCGGTTGAACGTTCTGACCCGTTAACGGTGTCGGAAGTAACAACGATGGCTGAGACACCGCCTCAGATACCGTCGTTGGAAGGGGCTTGCCGAAAAAAAACGAGAAAAAACAATAACAAGAGATCGAGAGAGCACCGCAAGGAAGGGCGCAAGCGCCACTCAAGGTACGCAGAATAGGTGTTGAGGTCGAATCGGAATGTGTTTGGCAGTACTGACTGCTTTACGTTAAGTTAATGTGGTTGTTATCCGGTGTCACAACTGTATGTCGAGTGAGTCAAAATGTTTGTTACGGTGATGTGATTGTACAATTCTTGTAATGAGAGAACTTTGTACAATTGTATTGTCTGGAATATGTGATGGAGTGTTGTACTTATGTACCTGTGGTTATATTTCATGTGTGTGAGATTGAATTACAATGCACAATTGAATAGAGTGATCTATTGTGAATGTGACGTGTCATGAGCGACGGACTATGTTATAGTCTTTGAGAGTGTGGGGACTGTTCGCGATCGTTTGTGTGGTTTTGAATATTATGAGATAATATTCTTAAAGTGGGGGGCAGTGTCACAAAACGAGTGCTCAAAAAAGGGCGCGCCGCCAAATTCTCGCGACGAACCAGCAGAGTGACGCCGCGAGGTCAACGATAAAAAAATCACAGCATATTCACGGAGTGAATGATGGAGAGTGGGGCGAAGCATTCGTCCGTCTATGCGTCCGTCTGTGTGATCGTCCATAAGTCTGTTCGTGTGCCCGTCCCTGCGTTCGTTTATGCATCCGCCCCTGCGTCCGTTCATGCGTCCACCCATACATCTGTCTGTGTGTCCGTTCGACCATCTATTCAACACTCCAAGTCCCACCATCTCGCATCTTTTTATCATATATTCCCCATATAGAAGCACCGCCATTCAATGGACATTCCAAGGACAAAACGAGAGGTGGCACACGCACACTTTCTTACGGCTTGCGCTTCGGATCTACTTCCCACCTCAACCACCTTGAGTTCATGGTATATACTAGTTCACTGTATTCATGGCACTTCGGCCCAATGCTCGCTAAACCTTTCTAAAACCAAGGAGGTTACGCCCAGCGAGTATAACGTAGCAACCTTTTCTTGTCAGGATAGTGCTCAATGTACATGCCAATGACTGCTAATGGGGATCGCAGCGTGCGCGTTGACTAAAAGCCGAATGCTCCTGTCTTTCATTACCCGTTAGCAGCCATTGGCATGTACATTGAGCACTATCTTTTATTGTTAAACAATGCACAGAAGAAATCTCTCACCGGCACCACCTTTGAGGTCAAATGTTATACATATTTCGGGTATGTGCCACTAGTGGTTACATACGAGGGACGCACAAGCCACGCCATAAGGATCTTCGCCCCTGAAAAAGAGAAATTAAGCATCCAAAGACTCCCCGGGCACACGTCCCTCTCCCCTCGGAAACGTAGGTTCGCCGACGAACCTCCTCACCCCACACCGGCGGCCGAGCAAGCCCTCAAAATTTCTAGATGGAAAGGGGCGTGGTGAATCCGGGTTGAGTCATCCGTCCGCGGACGGCCCTCGTACAGTCTCGCGCTTTCCCCCAGCCTTCGCTGCGCATCGCGCCGACGAAATGATGAGAATTTTCTGGAATCGCAGGCGGGAGGTATTTAACCGAGCAGCGGAGATGGGAGATCAGAAGAAGACGGAAGTTTGCGCCAGAGCGCATAGGGATTCCGCCGTGTAGTCGGCGAAGGTTTTGTCCGTAGAGACAAAGCAGGAGAAGAAGATGATTTCCACCTGAGGGGTGACGATTCGAGCTACAGGCAAGAGTGTGTGTTTACCGCTATCGAGCGAAGACGCGTGGTAACAGATGCGTGTGTGAAGCCGACGTGTTTCCGGCGAAGAAGTCTGAAGCTTGGAGAGTGGCCAATTGAAGACGCGAGGTTTCCTGGAAGAGAAACTTCGGGGGGCAGCGGAACGACAACAACGCTGGACTTTGAGTGAGTGATTCTCAGAAGAGTATCATCCAGACTTTTGTTCCAAGAACTTTGGATTGGATAGGTTTTCTATCTCTTTAGTCTTTAAGTGTCTTGGTTGTTCAATGCATGCGACTGAATTGTAGTGCGTATTGTTGTCTGTGTCCGTTGTTTCGAGTGTGGCTGATTGTACTTTGTAGTACGTTATTGATTGGTGACATATTGTATGCAAGTATTGTGGGGTGTGCATACTTGCGTATTGTTTTTTTTGATCTGCCATTATTGAGAATATAATTTTGTTTTGGTTATCAACTCTCGGCTCTGACTTGTTCTTTGGGACACAGCCGGCGTCCGCTGGCGCGCCAAAAAGGACCACTTCTACATTGTCCTACGCTTTCGTGGTGCGGTTCGGGAGGCCGATACTTCGACCCTTGGAATTAGCCCGGCGATTGCCTTCTGAATTAACGGGGCCGGTGACAGTAGGACTCCGTTTCGTCTAGGGCTGATTGCAGCGCGTTTTCTACTTCTGCGAGTGATCCTCCCGGGCACCATATCATGATAGTGTCCGCATAAAGCGAGTGGCCTATATTGGGCAGGGATCTGGGCCTCTCCGATAAGCCCTTCATGACTACATTGAATAACAAGGGGGAGATGACCGCCCCTTGGGGAGTGCCTTTGGCTTCTAAGGCGAACTCGTCTGACTTGTGTTGAGCGATTCTTATGGTAGCCATTCTATTCATCAGGAATGACCTAACAAAGGCCCGAAACTTTGCTCCCAGACGTAGGCTGGCCGTGGCCTGCAAGACAAAGCGATTAGATACGGTGTCAAAGGCCTTGGTCAGGTCAAGGGCTAAGATCCCCTTAACATCCCTAGTGTTGTTATCGAAAATGTGCTTCTTATGAAGTAGCATTACATCTTGTGTGGAAAGGCCAGACCTGAAGCCGATCATGTTGTGTGGGAATAGTTCCTTGCGTTCTATGTAGTTCGAGATCCTATTGAGGATCGCATGTTCCGCTACCTTGCCTACACAGGAGGTTAGCGATATCGGCCTTAGGTTGTCAAGATTTAAGGGCTTACCCGGTTTCGGAATAAGCACAATCGAGGCCGCATTCCACTCTGCCGGCACGCTTTCACTCTCCCAAGTCTTGTTGACCTCTCTCGTTAGTATCTCAATCGATCTATCATCCAGGTTTCTTAACAGTCTGTTTGAGATGCCATCTGGTCCTGAGCCTGACCTGCTATTCAAGTTGTGAAGGACGGCCCTAATTTCAGACTCTGTGAAGGGGTCATCGAGCTCTTTTACCGTGTCTTATTCTATTTCAGGATACTCTTCTGAGCGTCCTGCGCCTAGCGGGAGATATCTATTCGCTACCTCGTCTAAGAGCGTTTGTTCCATTCCACCCTCTTGTATGTGCTTGTGAATCAGGCGGCACAGTGCGTGTTTTTGATTGTGTTTGGTCTGCGTGTCGTCTAGCATGTGTTTAAGAAGATTCCATTTCCCCCCTGTACGCATGCGTCCATCGACTGCTGAACAGATCTCATCCCATTGTAGCCGAGCTAACTCGGTGCAGTACTGTTCAATCTCCCTATTAAGTTCCGCAACCCTCTTTCGTAACCGTTGGTTAAGCCTCTTTGTTTTCCATCGTCTCAAAATAGAGGCTTTGGCTTCCAAGAGATGTGCGAGGTGCGGATCCATCCTGGGAACATCTAGCTCGGTTCGAATAGTTTTTGTGGCCTTTTCAACGTCTGCTCTGAGTGTCTGAATGAGTTCACTGAAGCTGTCGTATTCGCCCGTGTCCTCGTTTCTGAGCTTTCGGAAAGCATCCCAGTCCGTCATTTTAAATTTCCTGGCCTGGGGGGCTCTGACCTGAATGGTAACACTAATGATGAAGTGATCGCTGCCCAGGTTTTCTTGCTTGTTATCCCAGGTTGTTTGCTGTAAATTTTTGATAAACGCGAGATCGGGGGTTGTGTCTCTAGCCACCGACATGCCCAGTCTCGTGGGAAACCGGGGATTGGTGATGACTGTTAGCGTTAGGTCATCGACTGCCCGCGCTAGATTTATGCCCTTAGCCGTTTGCCTGATGTACCCCCATGCGTTATGTGGGGCGTTGAAGTCTCCCGCGATTACTAATGGTGACTGTCTAGCGAGTGTAGCGGCCTTCGTAAACAGGGAGTGGAAAGACTGACTCTGATCAGATGGTGGGCTGTAAACATTTAGAATGAACAAGCTTTGTTTAAGCCACCAGTTAGGAATAATCTCAATGAAAAGTGCCTCCATTCTGCCATGACCTGGCTGAATGTCATGTACAACATATGCGAGCTGTTTGCTCACCAGCGTAGCTATACCTCTCTTGGACTCCCTCCTTGCCGCCACCGATTTGTAACCAGCGAAGGTGGGTGTGTCGCACAGTGTTTCCAGTAGCAAAATTACCTGGGGCCTTTCTGCCTGAGCCGTAACGTACTGTTGCAGTGAGGTCTTGCGCCTTTGAAAGCTAGCGCAATTACAATGCCAAATTACTAGATTATTTTGAGTGCCCGCCATTTTGCTAGTTTTAGTTTTATTGACCATGCTGGGTCGCCTCGCATCATCATTAACTGCAGCTTGTGTACGAACCTTTGGCCTGGTCTTAATAGCCATTTTATTCTCAAGTGCGACTACCTTATTTTCTATGGCTCCTACTTTACTCTCAAGTGCTCCCATGCGCAGCGCGAGTTGATTTATGCTTAACTGGTTTTCTTTGGAAATCCTAAGTAACTCTTCTAGCATCTTATTCTGCGAGCTTTCCACTTGCATCTCCGAGTCGCTCTCATCCTTTGGAGGTGGAGCCTTACGCTTGGCCTTGTTGACCTCGACTTTGGGTTCCTGCGTGCTTTTATGCATGGCGTTATCCGCCATGTTCGCGCCCTCGACTCTGCTGGAAATGGCCTGCGCGGCTGTCTGCTTGCGTAGCTCTGCTTTGAGACTAGCAATCTCCTGACGTAACTGTTCAATCTCACTCTTTTCATCATACTCCGGTGATGCCGACCGCGTTACCTTTTTGGGCTTGGTCATCTTCTCCTTGACTCGTTCAGGCCATGTGAGTTTCTCCTGGATTCTTCTTCCAGACGCTGAACGCCCTCTGGAACGCGAACGGCTCTTGCGCCGCTGCGCAGCTGGCGTGACGGAGCGGCCTCTCCTGGGTGTGCCGGCGACGCTAGGTGAGACGCTGGAGTCACGGGACTGCATTCCTAGGGCCATCTGCGTCTTCTCGGAGCGCCGGTGGCGTTGGCGTCGTCTCCATCTGACGATGTAGGGGACTTGAAATCTGTCTTTGCATGCTCTGTCTGCAGTGGGATGTGGACCTCCGCATAGCGAACACTTTGGAGTGCAATTATGATCCTCCGTTGGTGATTTCTGTCCGCACGTGCGGCACCACTTGCTGTTTAGATTAGGGCAAACGTCAGTACGGTGTCCCAAACCTCCGCAGCCGTAGCAGACCTCCGTGTGTCTCCTGTATAGTGTGCTCCTGGATTGCCGTGGTTCACAATTCGTGCTCGGAGCTGAGCCTCGCTGATATCCACGTCGACACCCCTTATGACATCCTTGCTCGTGTCATCGGGGGGAGCCGGGTACACAGAGACCCGGTACGTGCAATCGCCTAATCGGACTTGCTGCGCCTTTACCTACGCGCACGCATTCTTCTCATGAGGAGTACACACCACATAAATGTTTCGAGTGCAATTGGGACAAATGGTGTCCTCTTCAATTTCGGCTGGAGCCAGGGCCGCCGCCATGGCCAAGGCTTGCTCGAAACGTATTTGACTGACCTTGGTCACATTCAGACCGTCCCTCGGTCTTACGATGATGCGATACGTGTCCCTCAGAAGTTGAGGGAGCCTCGAGGTGGCGACGATGCGTTGGTACGCGTTCCGTGAGGCGGCGGTGTGGCCACCGCCCTTTCGTTCGCCACGCGTTGGGGTGCGTTCGCGGGTAGTAGTCGCCGTTCTCATTCCCTTGTTGTTCTTGCGGCCATATGCCGTCATCCAGCCGGGGCTGCTTGCTTCGTCCTGAGAGATTTCTTCTCTCTCCACGATCTCCATCTTGGGCTATGGCGCCCGCGGTCGCAGGGTTAGGCCTAGGCCTACCTGCGCGGCCTAGCCGAGGTTAGGCTTACCGCGTCAGGATTGGCTGTTCCGTGGTGTGGTCGGAGCTGCACACACTCATAAAGGGAAAAGTCACCCACCGTAGAAAGACCGGTGTTGGTCAACTCCTCGCAACGCACTGCGTCGTTTAACACATAATGTACTCAGTTTCGGTGAAAGAAACCAACCAAAACATTGAAAAAAGCAGGAGCTAAAATCAGCGCGTCCGCACTAGTCAGCACCCCCTGGCGGTCTCTCGCCATGATGATGCTGTGGTTTCTTTCAGTGACAAGGGCCGCCCTAATGTTACCAGGAGTTTCTTCCAGTGGGATTCCTTTAATGACACCCTTGGCTCTATCTTCTGGTGCTGTTTTATACGCTGCCACTTCATATTCTTTGCCTCGTGTAAATATTTTCTTGATTTTTCTGTACTGGTCAGCTCGGTCGGGGTCTGGTGTGCTCACTATCATGATGTTCTGTGTCTTGTTGGGGCATATCACGTCGAAGTGCCGGACTTCTGGTGGTGTAGCCGCGGCTTCATGTATGCCTCTGGTTATATCGGTTGGGCCGAGTGCAGCTACGCGTAGGCCTTTTCTCGGCCGGAGGAAAATTTTGTAGTCTCCCACCGGCCGCTTGGGCAATCTGCTCGCCTTTTCGATGTGGCTCATCCGTATTTCCTACGTTTTGGCTTGCGTGTTTCCAAGGCCGGGCTCTACCTTGTTGTTAGCACCATGGACGCTGTCAGCGTCCCTGACCGATTCATGTCCGGGCTTTCCACGACGTCCGTAGTAGACGGTGTGCCAGCCTTCTTCACCCTCGGTAGTGGCTGGCGATTCATCATCATCATGATGTACGTCCATCGTCCTCGAATCAGCATCAGTGTCTTGCGCGTCGCTTCCTGACGCGGTGGATTCCATTGTGTTTACAGCGCCAGCTCCTTGAGCAAGCCGGCCTGTTTCGCGAGGCTTAACAGCGTCTCGTGTGGTGTGCACCGAGAAAAGACCGTGAAAAAACGAAAAACAGTTGGCCCACTTTGTCTTCGGTATCCTGAGAATCTGGATGACGAAGCGAATCCTCTGATATCACTCTGAGAAATGCACGTGGTGATTTTCACTGCGCAGTTGTTCATGAAAGCAGGAACCGACGTGAAGTGCGTCTGCACTCGTCGATGCTCGCAGCGTGCTTCTCCATCTGATACAAGTTTTTTTTGTAAGCATCGAATTCGGGCCAAATTTTATTGAAGATTACGTCACTAATACTCGTCTCTGTAAGGTAATTCATCTGAAGCAACTATAATTTTTTTATTTATGATTAACATGCGCGGGTTTCCTCCTTGTTTGAAAAGAGTGCGTGCGTGCCACTCCTCTAGTCCGGCCGTGGAGGTGGCTACCTACTACAACAATTACTACTACTACTACTACTACTACTACAACTACTACTACTACTACTACTACTACTACTACTACTACATACATCGCGGACGCATGACCCACGGCATAAGGAGCTTCGCCCCCAAAAGTTGGGAAGGAGCATTTCACAATATAAAGGTAATTGCTAGCAGAGTAAAGAAAACATTAGAATTCAATCAACCAAAGGAACAAGCAGGATTTAGAGCAGGCTACTCAACAATTGACCACATTCATACTATCAATCAGGTAATAGAGAAATGCTCAGAGTATAACCAACCACTATACATAGCCTTCATAGATTACGAGAAGGCGTCTGATTCAGTAGAAATACCAGCCGTCATGCAGACACTGCGGAATCAGGGCGTAGATGAAATATATATAAACATTCTGGAAGAAATCTACAGGGGATCAACTGCTACCATAGTGCTTCATAAAAAAAGCAACAGAATACCAATAAAGAAGGGTGTAAGGCAGGGGGACACAATCTCCCCAATGCTATTCACTGCGTGCTTACAGGACGTTTTCAGAAGCCTAGAATGGGAACCGTTAGGGATAAGAGTTAATGGAGAGTACCTCAGTAACCTGCGCTTCGCCGATGACATTGCATTGCTGAGTAACTCAGGGGACGAATTGCAACTCATGATTACGGAGTTAGACAAGGAGAGCAGAAAGGTGGGTCTTAAAATTAATCTGCAGAAAACGAAAGTAATGTACAACAACCTCGGAAAGGAGCAGCGCTTTGCGATAGGTAATAGTGCACTTGAAGTTGTAAAAGACTATGTCTACTTAGGGCAGGTAATAACCGCAGAGCCTAACCACGAGATTGAAGTAACTAGAAGAATAAGAATGGGGTGGAGCACATTCGGCAGGCACTCTCAAATTATGACAAGTAGATTGCCACTGTCCCTCAAGAGAAAGGTATATAACAGCTGTATCTTGCCGGTACTTAGCTACGGAGCAGAAACCTGGAGACTCACAAAGAGGGTTCAACTTAAATTAAGGACAACGCAGAGAGCAATGGAAAGAAAAATGGTAGGTGTAACCTTAAGAGACAAGAAGAGAGCAGAGTGGATTAGGGGACAAACTGGAGTTAAGGATATCATAGCTGCAATAAAGAAGAGGAAATGGACATGGGCCGGGCATGTAGCACGTAGACAGGATAACCGCTGGTAATTAAGGGTCACCAACTGGATTCCCAGAGATGGGAAGCGGGGTAGGGGGAGACAGAAGGTTAGGTGGGCAGATGAGATTAAGAAGTTTGCGGGTATAAATTGGCAACAGCAAGCACAGGACCGGGTTAACTGGCGGAACATGGGAGAGGCCTTTGTCCTGCAGTGGACGTAGACAGGCTGATGATGATGATGATGATTTCACAATATTAAAAAAATGAAGAAAAAGTATAAAAAGAGAGCATTAGTATTTCTGGAACGGCTCCGCCGTGGTGGTCTAGTGACTAAGGTACTCGGCTACTGACCCGCAGGTCGCGGGATCGAATCACGGCTGCGGCGGCTGCATTTCTGATGGAGGCGGAAATGTTGTAGGCCCGTGTGCTCAGATTTGGGTGTACGTCAAAGAACCTCAGGCGGTCGAAATTTCCAGAGCCCTCCACTACGGCGTCTCTCATAATCATATATTGGTTTTGGGACGTTAAACCCCACATAGCAATCAAAAGTAGTTCAGGAACGCGCACGTCATGCATCGCTTGCGCCAATTTTCTAAAGAGGGGAAGGACTCTACTTATATTCAGCATAGCAAAGAATGCGCAGCGCACGAGTAACTTTGCACATCGCACGTGGAGCGAGAACAAGATAGAGCCAGCATGCGGGCTGCCAAACAGAGCAGCTGCCGCGAGCAAAGAGGCAGAACTTACGGAGCCGCACCATAAACAAATCCACAATGTAAACCAACAAAAGTCACGGCATATCCACAGAGTGAATGATAAGTGGGGTCAAGCGTCCTTGTGTCCATCCATGCGTCCATCCGTCCGTCTCTCCATCTGTCCGTCCATCCACACGTCCGTGCGTGCGTCCGTTCGTCCATCTGTTTGTTATTGGGTCTGTCCGTCCATGCGTCCGTCCGTCCTTCTGCCCATCTATAGTGAGCACTCTAAGTACCGCCATCTCGCATCTTTTCATCATATATTCATCATCTACAATTACCGCCATCTAGTAGACATTGTAGGGACTAAAGAGGTGGCTCCTGCGACGACACACAGCGTAAGGAGCTTCACCCCTAAAACACTGCACTTGCCGATAAATGTTGAATGAAGTGAGCTCACGGGCATATATCTGCGTCAACGCAGCGGACTTTCCGGATGTCGGCACGGAATTCTTCTCCCCATGGTTGGAGTCGCACCGATTGATAAAGCAGCGCCTCTTCCGAAAAGACACGGTCAACTTCTCGACGGGTGAAGCGAACACCTTCTACCAGCCGATCACGAACACAATGACCATCGAAGCCGGCATCGTGCAGCCGCCGCTCTTCTTCGAGCACGGAACGGCCTCCCTCAGCTATGGAGGTCTTGGTCAGGTATGCCATTCAGTTTAGTTGCAACCATGCAATCGCCCTAATCAAAGCGAGAGGGAGTGAGATGTCGTAAATGTGATAACAATGAAATAAATAACTTGTACGTAGCGCAGCCTCCTAAGGTGTAATCGCAGAGATGAGGTAAGAACAAATGTTGCACGATTGATATACAACTAAAGAAAATGTCAACAACTGTTCGTAGCAGCTAGTACGTGTTTGCTCAGTGACAAATGCATAATGCCACCACATTACACATTCTGTCATTGAAATATGCGAGGGAAGATATTCGTTTAACAACTCCGTGTTGTTGTAAAAAAGTGCTACATTTGGCGGAAGAACCTTTTAGTTGAAAGAGCACCTAGCTAACTGGGTTTGGGCCATGCAAACGAACACTGCGGATACATCGGTAAATGGCGATATTGTCTGAGAAACACAAAGAGATTGCGGGGAACAACAACGGTCGAAATTCGAGAGACAGAGCGTCGCATTCGCTCACTCTCCTGGCAGAGGAACTTGACAGAGCGGCTTGCTATGTAACGCAAAACTGGCGTTCGTTAGAGGGTGACTGACCCCACCCTTTAGGTTCGGTTCTTATTTAAACGCAGTGTCTGTACAGTGCAGTTGCCGCGCAAAGGGACGCGACGCACTAGTCTTTCTCTAAAGTTCATTGGCTTGCGTTGAAATTTTTTTATTGTTTTACTTACATACACTGCAGGGCCTCCTCGAGCCCATGCAGGAGTGAAACACAAGATTACAATCAGACCGTGCATAGTTATACACTGAATAACTTGGAATAATTACAAATAATAGGTATTCAACTGGAAAGTAATATCAATGTTTAGGTCATGACAGACAACAGAATTTCAGAAATGTTTTTCTATATATATATATATATATATATATATATATATATATATATATATATATATATATATATATATATATTGTAGAGGAAACGTTTAAGCGTGAGCTACCAACTTGACTATATATCCCTGAAAACTTCTCTGTTGATTGATATGTGGGTTTGACGTCCCAAAACCACCATATGATTATGAGAGACGTCATAGTGGAGGGCTCCGGAAATTTCGACCACCCGGGGTTCTTTAACGTGCACCTAAATCTGAGCACACGGGCCTTCAACATTTCCGCCTCCGTCGGAAATGCAGCCGCCGCAGCCGGGATTCGAACCAGCGACCTGCGGGTCAGCAGCCGAGTACCTTAGCCACTAGACCACCGCGGCGGGGCAAAACTTCTCTCTTACACAGCAGTTAAAACATTCAGGCAAATAAGCCTGTTTTCAAAAAGCGGCTGGCGCCTTACATATGGCAGTTTCAAAGGTAGAAATGTAGATAAAAGAGTATTGCGTTGCGGCCTTCCAGTTACTGTTGCCTTGGTTGCCAATCAGTTATGTAAGATGAACAAGTACAGCGTGGGCAACTACAAGGGTTTTCGAACTCTACCTGAGTCAGCGTAGCGTTGAGTATCTAGCCCTTTAATTAGTTTAAGAGATCAGGTCAAGTTTCCTCGGCTTCATGCATAGTTGAGTAAACACACTCTCACAATACGGTCTCATCAAGTGTGAGGCTTACGGGACGGCTTCATGCTCTCCCATAGTAGAGTACCTGTTATACTCTAAATCGTTAAGCCATTTTTCTGAAAACACGCAATGATATTTCCATACCTTCATCAATAGGTATGGCGTTGTGCTCTCCCGTAGTGAAGTACAAAGTTCTCTAAATCGTTGTTACGTGCAGCTCTGCTATAGCAGGGTCCCCGTTATTTTACATGAAGGAATGCACAGGGTTCCTAATGCATTTGCTTAAGCTTTCGCGACGGTGCAGGTCTTTTCTTCCTTCTCAGTGAACTGTATTACCACGGCCGCTGCCTCCGAATACATTCTGCACATTACGTGGTTCTGCACGGCCGCTCACTAAGATTAAAAGAAAAAAATTCTGCCTTTTGGATCACACTCAAACACAAACGTCAACGCTCTACTGACAGCTGCTGTCAGACTTGGTGCTATAGGACATGTAGAGGCACGCGCATTTGAAACAAGAAAATAGAGAAAGTAAAAAAAAATGCTGACCTTCAAGTTTCATTTTTAATAGTTGACTGTGACAGTGACATCCTGTCCCTAGTGCATACTTTTCATTCTATGAAATTACTCGAGAACAATAAATTGCTGTGGATTACTACAATGTAATGGACAAAGTTGAAAATGGCTTGTGTCAGTGAAGCTTTCGCCGTATGGCTGCGTTCAGTGCAATAAGTAGCATTCTTTAAACCGCGAGAAATTATTTGCGCGAAATGGTTTCGAACATACCATGCAGACACGTGTGCTTAAGGGACTGCGCACAGTAAACCTTGGACGGCACCGCGTGCCTTTTGCAATGGGTAGCCGGCTTCAAATGACGAAGTCTTCATGATGAATAATCACACGTTCTGACCACTGATGACAATGTACGCTTGCACCACGCAATATTACTGCAATATTACGTGAATCATGTATACAGGACACGTGCGTTTGTAAACCATGAACGTTGTTTCCAGGCAGCGGAAGTTATTTTCGCTGAATTTCCAAGCGGACGAGTGCCTGTGTGGTGTAAAATACCTGCTTGCCACGCGAGAGGCCTGCGTTTGATTGTCACTCAGACGAGGAAAGTTCTATTGTTGATTTTATGTGAGTTTTTCTTAGTTGTTTGTCATAGACAAGATGACGATTTTTTCGCCCACAACCAATGACGCCGACACTGACGCCAGTATTTTTCTTAAACGAGCTTTTTTTGTTGTCGTGTTAAAACATGGTTGTGACGTGCGCGAAGCATTGTACGCCATCATATGTGGACGTGTTGCAACTTATAACGGTGTTCTCTCGAAACGGAACATGTGAATATCAAGGTACCACAAATTTTCGTGTGGCTCTGGAAGACGTTGAATTTTCCTATCATAAAATACGAAAGAGTGTTTTCAGAAGGAAATACTGCGTCCTGAAGAGTGACAATAGCATGCCCCCGAATTTTATTCGCCCTCAGTTAGAGGCTGTTGAAAAAAAATCCTCAATACACACTCGTGAGTTTTTCAAACCACCTCGGTGCAACTTCATCTGGTGGAGTCACAACGGCAATAAGTCCAACCCAACCGCTATCGTTGTTTATTGAGCACGCAGCGATCCACACCTTTATTTTTTAGGACCTTGCTCGACAAGCTGCTTATGTCCATGCCTTGTCCGGCGATGGCGTGTACACTTTGCCGGTGATTTCAGAAATGCTCAATCGACGAGGTGACCTCTCAGGACGTTGGCTCTCTGGTGATTTCTTTAATTTATATGTGGGGTTTCACGTTCCAAAACTAATATATGATTATGAGAGATGCCGTAGTTGGGGGGGGAGGTCCGTAAATTTATTTATTTATTATACCTCAAATGAACCAGCGGGGTGTTATTTGGACCATGTGAGGTTCTTTAACGTGCACACCATGAATGGATGGATGGATGGATGGATTGGTATGGCTGTACCCTTTAGATCGGGTGGTGGCTAACGCCACCAAGCCGTCATTTCCGCCTGCGGGGTGACACCCTCGAGGCAGTATTGACGTCATGCATCAGGAGCACGTGTAGCCTATAAATCTCAAGCTGACCATGCCAGAGCCCGATACTGCTTCAAGATTTTTCCCCGCAGAGCGAAAACCGGCTGCTCGCGTGCTCTACAAAGACGTCGCCGCGGCTGTACGGAAGATTTACGAGTTACCCGATCAAATCCGAGCGATTTCCTCTAACATAATTATTTTTGTGTATTTGGCGGGGAATTTATTTTGATAAGGTGGCCCAGGAAATTCTTTCAGTACAGTGCACTAGAATAATTATTCTATACTCGGCGACGATTTTTTTTTGGCATTGGAGCGAAGGCTATAGAGACAAATTGCGCAGATCCTATTGCCAGTGAATGTAGTTCCACAACAGCGGCTGTATTTTCATAGTGACGTACAGACGTTCTTCTTTGATTTTCTACGTGGAGCTATTTGAGACAGGATGCAGCTCACACTATTAGGGTATACGTATTTCGGTTAATTTATTTGTCGGGACTTCGCGTTTTTGAACACGCGAGAAAGTCTCGCTTTTTAGATGCGGAGCATCTAATACTCGAGGCTTGTAGTGCGGCGCCGTCCGCAAGCTTCCTCCTCCTTCTTCCACCATCTGTGCATCCCTTCCTCCTCTACACACCGCGCGCACTTCACTCCTCCACCATCTGTGCACCCTTCCTCCTCTACACACCGCGTGCGCTTCTCCTCTTCACGAACATTCGCTAGCTGTATAATGTAGCGCGCATGCGCCGTCACGCTTCGAGAACATCGGCAGCTGACGCGCGCGCATGCGCCGTCGCACTTCGAGAACATCGGCAGCTGACGCGCGCGCATGCGCCGTTGCGCTTCTCCCCCTTCTCGAACATTCGACAGCTGACAGTGCATGCGCCGTCGCGCTGTATATATACTCAAGGTCGGCGCTCGCTCGCTCAGTTGCCGCTCGTCGGTTGGTTTGTACGGCGCGTCGACGTCCAAGGTCGCGGTGAAATGAATTCCAACGAATCCACAAACACAATGATCGACGTCCCTTCGACCAGCGCCGCCCTTTCGCATACGTGTGTACGTGTTCACTCATTAACACCCCCTCCTACAACCACGTTAACCAATTTAGCCATCGACCCAAGTAAGTCGCAATTTAACACCCCATTTCACAACCACGTTAACCAATTTAGCCATCGACCCCAGTAAGTCGCACTTTAACACCCCGTTAACCAATTATATGCTCCGCATCCTCCTCAGTGTTCCCCCGAGGGAAGCTGCGGGCAATTTTTTTATGTGTACATGAAACGATAAGCGGCGTATGCGTCTATACTCGGCGACAACTTTTTGTGGCAGCACAGCCCAAGGCTACGAAACCCTAGCACGCCCTTTTTTTACTACGCTTCTGCATGTAGTCCACGAACGCTAACTTTTCTATACTGCGTAGCGTAATGGGTAATATAAAGACAAAAGATGTAAATGTTATGTTCAGGATTTTTCGCATTACTATTAGAAAGGATCACTCGAGTAAGTATTTTGTTCTTTGCTGTTTTGAGTTTTCTGGTTTTCTGGTGCCATTTCACCTTTTTTCTGCCCCGGTAAACAGCGATGGCGTCACTCGGTTGCAGCAAATTCACATCGAAGCTTGTGAGCGAGTTTGAGTGCGTGTTTGTGAGGCGATCTGTATTCATCGAGCAGAGAAAAGCGAAGACAGTGCTGCATCGTGAAATATTCTGTTTTCCGCATATGCAATCGCCGAGAATTTGTGTGCGATTGATATCAGCGAAAGTTGGACTCTAATCACTCTAGCCACCTCGAAAGTGACACCGGTGACCTGCCAGTCTTCAGCAACTCCAGCGCTGCTTGGAAGAAAACGTGTGATTGGAAGCTGTACGTAAAACTAACAGAAAGTTTAGTGCTTGGTACCCAAGCGGCTTGCGTACCAAGGACGTTGGGGCGGCATTATTGCGCATGCGCGAAACAACAAACAGATGCGTCGCAAGATCGCTTGTGCACTGGGGCCATGCGTCCGCGCGGCCATAAACAACGCTGCAACCATTGGCCTCCTAGCGGAGATAAGCTGCCATGGCGCACATGCTGGCGCATCACGGAGGAAGGAAAGGTAAGAGAGGGCATGCTCAGCCAGCGCAGGGCGTAAAAATGTGGCGGAAACACGTCACAGCGGCCATATTCAGCGGGAACAATGGCGGCGTTTTGTTATTGTTGATGTAATGCAGTGCTACCCTCTTCTAGTACACTGTAGCGTTGCGGCATCGTTCAGGCGGTCCAGCGGCGGTGTGCGCGTGTTCGTGGTCCTCGCACCTAACCGTGGCGTACTGCAGGTGTTCGACAGCATCCATTCTTTGTACCGCATCGTTAGCTACGCGATTTTTCTGAGGTGCTGGTTGTAACCAGGTGTCTGAACTAAACCACGGACGAGCGCGCGTATACGTACTCCGAATTTTCAGCGTCCGTCAAAACTGTGTCTAGCCCACAGCCTGACCGAAAATTTCATAAAGTCTAAAAAGAAGCGCAAAAGGGGGAAAAAGTATTCTGAAAGAAGGTGTGCAAATTTCGGTGCCTGGTTCGTCGCGCGGCAATGTTCGAACTATCATCTTTATTTTTACAAAGAACACATCAAATAAAAAAAGCTTAACGTGCAACTTGCCGTGTTTATCGTAAACGCCGGCAGTGCGAAAGTACAACATTCATACGCAGAGATTTCGTCAATCGTATCGCGGCAGGACAGCGTGCTGAAATCCGTTCCGTTGGTTTCGGATAGCACCGGCGCACAGGCCACGTGCTTTTTGAGACAGAAAGGGAGTCGCACCTTCTGCTTCGCCTTCATAATGTTACGAGTAACTTGTTTAATGATCTATTTACAGCGCACAGAACTCGACGAGCAAGATGGCGCCAGACCAGCATCCAACGAAAAACTGACTTCGTCCTCCTCTTTCATGCAGCCGTGTTTAGCGGCTGTTTTGTATCATAACCCCCGGCGGTATAAGCACCATCCCGGTGCTAAATTTACGCAGATGATGTCGAAGGGGGGTAATAAGGCTTTAGCCGAGCCTTGTGAACGGTGTCGCTCGGAGATGACGATGACTTTGTTGGATCGGTTGGAACAATCTCGTACGTGACGTCTGTCACTTGGCGAACGATACGGAATGGTCCAGTGTAGGGCCACAACAGTTTTTCAGACAGTCCCACACGCCGAGTAGGATGACCAGAGGAGCACGAGAGAACCCGGAGAAAAGTGCACGTCCCTATGGTGAGAATCGTAGAGCTGTTGTTGGCGCTCCTGTGAAGCCTGTAGACGGTTACGGGCGACTTGGCGTGCGTGGTCGGCGCGGGCAATGGCTTCCCCAGCATATTCAGTGGCCGCAGGTAGTAAAGTGTCTAAGGGTAGAGTTGGGTCCCGGCCATATAGTAGATAGAAGGGCGAATATCCGGCAGTGTTGTGACGAGATTAATTGTAGGCGAACGTCACATACGGCAAATGAATGTCCCAATCATGGTGGTCTGGCGCAACGTATTTGGCAAGCATATCAGGTTAGGGTCCTGTTAAGGCGCTCCGTGAGGCCAATTGACTGGGGATGGTACGAAGTAGTAAATTTGTGCTTGGTATGGCAAGACCTCAGGATTTCATTGAACGACAGCTGATAAGAACATGCGGCCATGGTCGGTGAGAAGTTGACGGGGAGCACCGTGCACTAATATTATGTCGTACAGCAGAAAGTCCGCAACGTCGGTAGCGCAGCTGGTCGGGAGTGCTCGTGTGATTGCGTACCGCGTCGCGTAGTCCGTGGCAACAGCAATCCATTTATTTCCGGCTGTGGAGAGTGGAAAAGGGCCCAACAGGTCGAGACCAACTCGAAAGAAAGGCTCGTTGGGAACGTCGATCAGCTGAAGGTAGCCGGCTGGGGGGGGCAGACGGCGTTTTGCGACGCTGACAGGGCTCACAATCGGCGACATAGCGTCGAACAGAGCGGGCAAGTCCAGGCCAAAAAAACCGACGTCGTACCCGATCGTATGTGCGAGAAACGCCCAAATGGCCCGTCATGGGAGCGTCATGAAGTTGATGCAGGACAGTGGAACGCAGGTGCAGCTGGGATGACAGGAAGTAAGTCTGATCCGAAGGATTCAAGGTTGCGGCGATATAGGATCCCGTCTTTCACCAGAAACATTCGTAGGGACGGGTCGCGAGGCGTTGACTCCAGTTTGTCAATGATGGCTCGTAAAGAAGCATCCCGACGTTGCTCTTCGCCAATGTTTAACAGCTGCGACACGGAAAAAACGTTCGTGATAGCGTCGGTATCGGTTGCTTCGTCAACAGGGTAGCGGGATAAACAATCCGCATTCTGATGTAATCGCCCTGTTTTGTACATTACAGAGAACCTGTACTCTTGAAGTCGTAGAGCCCAACGAGCGAGACGTCTCGTGGGGTCCTTCAGGAAGGCTAGCCAGCAGAGCGCGTGATGATCCGTGACAACACGGAATGAGCGCCCGTACAGATATGGGCAAAACTTGGCGACTGCCCATACAAGGGCGAGGCACTCGCGCTCCTGTGATGGAATAGTTGCGCTCGGCTGGAGATAGCAGTCGACTTGCGTATACTATAACACGGTCGTGTCCGCGTTGTTGCTGCAATAGCACAGCTCCTATGCCGTGTCCACTGGCGTCCGTGTGAACCTCGGTTGGGGCTAATGGATCAAAGTGAGCCAAGATTGGTGGCGTTGTAAGCAGTGTCGTAAGTTGCAAAAACGATGACGCTTGGTCATGGCCCCAGGTAAACGAGGCGTCTTTCTTCAAGAGCTCTGTGAGTGGGCGTGCAATGGTCGCAAAGTCCTTAACAAAGCGTCTGAAATATGAGCACAACCCCACAAAACTGCGGACATCCTTTGTGGTCTTCGGAACGGGAAAGCTCGTGACTGCGCGAAGTTTCTCTGGGTCTGGACGCACGCCTTGGGCATCGACAAGGTGACCGAGCACGGAAATTTGACGACGAGCGAAGCGGCACTTGGAGGCGTTAAGCTGGAGTCCGGCTCGACGAAAAACGTCCAGAATAGCTGACAAACTATCAAGATGATCAAACGATCAAAAGACAATAACATCGTCAAGGTAACACAAGCAGGTGGACTATTTCAACCCTTGGAGCAATAAGTCCATCATTCTTTCAAATGTGGCTGGTGCATTGCAGAGTCCAAAGGGCATCACCTTAAACTGATAAAGACCATCAGGAGTGATGAATGCGGTCTTCTCGCGGTCCATCTCGTCGACGGCTATCTGCCAGTACCCTGACCGAAGGTCAATAGTTGAAAAATAAGTGCCGCCGTACAGGCAGTCGAGGGCGTCGTCGATGCGAGGTAAAGGATAAACGTCTTTTTTTGGTAATTTTGTTAAGGTGACGGTAATTGACACAAAAGCGCCATTTTCCATCTTTCTTTTTAACAAGGACGACTGGAGAAGCCCAGGGGCTGCATGAAGGCTCGATAATGTTCTTCGCAAGCATTTTGCCGACTTCATGTTGTAATATTGCACGCTCCGACGCAGACACACGGTAGGCGCGTCGGTGAATGGGGTTTGCATGGCCAGTATTTATGCGATGGGTGACAATGGTCGTTTGGCCTAAAGAGTTGCTGGCAAAGTCGAAAATGCTACGATAGCCCTCAAGAACGTGGCAAAGCGCTGCAGCTTGCTCAGACGTGAGGTCCGATGACACCATTCGCTCGATGTCGGCGCCCCAAGAACGTGATGGAGTGGAACCACTGACTGAGCTGCAGCAATCGTCAACTCTGAAGGGCTTGACATGGTCATCTTGGAGAGCAGTAATACCCTGTGGCAGAACTTGGGTGGTGAGTGAAAAGTTGACCAGTGGAAGGAAGGTGCGGTTTCTCTTAATCGTCAGAATCATATGCGGCACAGCGACCCCATGCGTAAGCATCACTGCAGGAATCGGGACCACCATGTAATCACCATCAGGTACTGGCGGCGTGGAGGATAAGTCGACATGTGTGACAGAATCAGGAGGGAGGCGCGTGAAGTCAATGCAGCAGAGGCTGGTTTGCGGTGGGCCACGCGGGTCGGAAAAGAGGGGTAAATCGAGATTGAGAGAGCCAGCTGAACAGTCTATGAGGGCAGAGTGCGTGGCTAAAAAATCCATACCGAGAATGAGTTCATGAGGGCAATGTTCGATAACGGCGAAAAGAACGACAGTGCTTCTCTCCCCAATAGACACTCGCGCAGAGCACATGCCAAGAATTGCGGCAGTTCCTCCATCGGTGTCTCGTACAGCTCGGTTGAGGGCGGGCGTGACAACTTTCCTAAGTCGGCGGCGAAGGTTAGCACTCATAATGGACACATGCGCGCCAGTATCTATCAATGCACTGACACGAACATTGTCGACAGTAACGTCCAAAAGGTTCCGGTTCGTTGTTAACGTTAATCGAGGATTTCTTATGAAGGTCGTCAACGCAGCTCCACCTCCAGAAGCTGCACGGCCTAGTTTTCCGGTCGGAGATGCTGCGAATAGGTCGGGGAGGCAGCACGGCGTTGTGGGGGCAACCGGGACTGACGACGAGCAGGGGACGGTGACTGGTCGTAGCGAGGTCTGCTCAGAGGTGCTGTAGGAGCAGAAAATGTGGTCGGCGTTGATAGAGAAAGTGATGGGGACGACTGGCGAGCAGAAGTTGTGTGATGCTGAGGTGCATAATGGGACGGTGGAGCCCAGCGGCTGCGGCAGTGACGTGCGATATGACCAACGCGTCGACAGTTGAAACATATGGGCCTGTCATCAAGGGTACACCATTCGGACGGATTGCGTTGTATGCGAGGAGCAGAAGGGGGACGAAAATAAGGCGCAGCAGAGTATACGGCAGGAACAGGATGTAGGCCGACATTCGATAGCTCTTGACGAACGACGGCTTGTATAAAAGAAATCGTGGTCGGGGAAGGCGCAGGCGTCGGTAGTGGCGTGGCTACCGGTTGTGCTGCCTCGACCTCGCGACGAATGATGCGTGTGAGGTTGTCACATAGAGAGGCCTGGTGGAAGGCTTCGTCACACGAAGAAGTGGCCGCTGTGTTCGGAAGGCGCACGATGTTTTGGGCTACACGGCGGGCTTTAGCTTGTTCGAGACGTCGGCATTCTTGAAGGATGGTGTCGATACTCGAGACGTTGTTAAAAACCAGCAGGTTGAAAGCATCGTCGGCAATGCCTTTCAAGACGTGGTTAACCTTTTCGTCTTCCGATATGGAGTGGTCGGCCTTGGAACAAAGGGCCAAAACGTCAAGAATGTAGGAGACGTACGATTCGGTAGAAGACTGGGCCCGTGTGGCAAGAGTCTTCGCAGCGAGCTGACGACCATATGAATCGCCAAACACTGCAGGTCACGTATCTTTTCTTTGAAGAGATCCCAGCTCGTTATGTCGGCTTCGTGGCTTTCAAACCATGTTCACGGAGTGCCGTCCAGGTAGAAAAGCACGTTGGCGAGTATGAGCGTGGGATCCCAGCGGTGAGTAGCACTGACGCGCTCGTACCGCTTCAGCCAAGTGTCGAGATCGATCGTACCATCACCGGAGAAAGTGCCGGGATCCCGGAGGTGCGGGAGTGTGACGTAGGTGGTGGCTTGGACTGATGAGGGCGGCGTAGAGGAAGTACCAGCAGTCGAAGCAGTCGAAAAGTCGCCGATGGTGCGACCGCTGCGCGTCTCCATTGAGGTACGGGGGTAGTCCACCTCCACCAATAATGTTACGAGTAACTTGTTTAATGATCTATTTACAGCGCACAGAACTCGACGAGCAAAATGGCGCCAGACCAGCATGCAACGAAAAACTGACTTCGTCCTCCTCTTTCATGCAGCTGTGTTTAGCGGCTGTTTTGTATCAATATGTTAACAAGAGAGGAGAATTTGTCCAGTCAATATGGCCGACTTCCGGCTTCATCGCGGCTTCACAACGAGTGACATCAGGGCCTCTCCTATCTTTCTTTCCTCCGTGTGGCGCATCATGTTGCCCGTGACGTCACCCACCTTCACGGCGAGCAAAGCCAAGACTGGCCTGTGCCACCACTTTGACGGCACAAATAGTATAGGGGATGGCCACTCTACAAACATCATGGCACAAAGGCGCCAAATCTCGGACAGCATGGATCGGCCGCCTTCTAAGGTCCACCTTCGCAGAAACTCACGGTATCCGCAACAAAGAGAAGTTTATTGACTTCCAACCAAGGATAAAGTACATAACAAAAACATCGAGCTTCACGACTACAAAGGGTGCATGTACAATCAGGAAAGCACCACTACCGAGGTACAATGTATGTGGGGAAATGTACCCCTCTATTTACTGTACAGCGTGGTGCTCCAGCAGGCTTAATCATGCGCGGCGGTAGGTCTTCTCAACACGCGGTGGGAACAAGTAGCGACTTAGCGCTGTACAACTCTAGGTACTATTTCTTTTTGTCGCCTGAAACAATGCTGCTTTCGTACACAGTAAGTGCATGCCCGGAGGTATAAAAGAGGTCTTGAGGCTGGGGGGGCGCCGGGGGGGGGGTACAAGGGAGTGGAGGGGCTCTTGTCTCCCCCCAAATAAGGCATCAGCAACAATCTGCGCGTAAAAAACTGACTGAAGGCGCCAATCAATGAAGAAGGCGCTATACAAAATTTAACTCAAGTGTCGACCAGCACACTTTGCACGAATCGATTACAAATAACAACTGCGGATACTCTAGCCGTCGAGTTAAAATAAGCCAAAGTGCGAGCTCCAATTGCGATTACATTGTTTCAGCCAGATTACAAAGCTAGAATGACCTGAAACATAGAAACCAAAAATATGCCAGCCCCCGACCAACTGAATAGGTGGCGCCATCTAGCTTGGCCATAGTGAACTGGGAAATCACAACATTGTTATTGCAAAAACATTGTGTATTGTGAGTCTAGTGCAAAAACTGCGCAGCGGCGTTATTACAAACGAGTTACTTTTTTAATCATTTTCACCTCAAAAGCATTGCGCATAAGCGAACATGTTCATGACTGTGGTTGTGCGAAGTATCACAACATGCCGACACCATCGCTGCAGTAACCGTGTATTTTTCACTTTTTTGCATATACCAGGATACTGTGATTCCGTAACTATGGTTCAATTCTATGCAAGTTAAATGCAGTTGAAACTCAATTAGCATCACCATTTATGGCTTGCGAAAACATATAGGCATACACGTTTACGTATGAGGAGCTCAAAACGTTGGAAGATGCGCGTTTCGGTAAGACGGTAAGCGCAAACCAGGGGGAAGTAGTTATAAGAGGGAAAAGAAGAGAAAAGTGAGCCCCTTAACTGTCCGCATCAGGATGCGACACCTCAACAGTAGCTCACAAGGGATGGGGTGAGGAGGGATTAAAAGGATAGGATCAAAGGTATATATATATAGAGAGAGAGAGATGCGCTGGCACAGCGAGCGAGGACATATGAGGGGATAGGAGAGATATAGGAAAGATGGAAACACGGTCACAGGAGTCCGAGGACGGGGCACCACTTGCGAGAGCTTCTGTCGGCGTCAGGAGATGGTGTAGAGCTAGTCCAGTCGGACAGAGCTACACTGTCGTCGGAGATCAGCGTCAGGCGATGACGTAGGGCCAGCCGAGTCGGCCAGAGCTACGCTGACGTCGGATATCGCGAGGGCACAACCGGTCGGCACGGAATCCAGCGAGCGAGTCCCAAAGCGCAAACTGGTATCCGGTAACACGTTAACATAAAGAAGTACACGTACAAGCTAAAAGTTGCTCAGAGTTACACGTTACACCATTGTTCCGTTGTCGCACTTGTCGGACTACAACCGGCCGTCTGAATTGCTTGGCATCGGCTTCAGCCGCTAGTGCGGCGCATATGAAAAAGTTTTTTTTTGTTTTGTGTTGCTAATTGTCATATTATTAAAATGATTTATTGAAAGTAGTTTACTTCATGTCAATATGTATGTGTAATTTAACATTTTAAATTGCAAAAATAATTGACCAATACTCACGCGACAAGACACTATGGCGCTGCGAGCGTATGTGACCTTCGTGCGGCTCGCGTTTGTGTTCCAGTTGGGTATGGGTTAAGTACGCAACGCCGCGCGCCCCCAAGCCCGCAGCGCCCCAAGAGCTTGGGTACCCAGCACTAAAACTCTCTATAGACCCTTTTCCTGAATTGCGTTGCATACGTGGTCGGTGTTGTGGCTGCCTAATAGTATTAATACAATAACGCTGAGGATCGCATGCCGTGACACTCCTCCCGTCGGCGTCTACGAAGGGAGCCGTTCCTTGCGCTTTGTCTGGGTAACAAACGCGTTCATGTATATTACCTTGTTGACTGTGCAAAACAGCGTTCTTGACCGAGTAAAGATTGCGTTTTACCTACTTGGATTCACTAACGTCAGACGCCCCCGCGCATGACCGATCAGTGCCCAGATTTCTATTCTCCATCGTTGCCTTCGCGTCAACTGAAATATATATATATATATATATATATATATATATATATATATATATATATATATATATATATATATATATATATATTGCGCCCTTTGTCAGCGTCGCAAGCTACCTACATCGACTCGAAGTGGACAATTACAACCGCTCCCATGTCCCCTGCAACCATTCGAGGTAGTTGGCATCATTGACCTGTATGATCCGCTTCCTATGAATGTCACGGGCAATCGATGGATAGTTACTGCTGTCGACCACCTGACCCGCTACGCCAAAACAGCTCGCGTGCCTTCTGCATCAGCTTCGGAAGTGGCCGACTTCATCCTTCGAGCAATAATCCTTCGACACGCAGCTCCTCGTGTAATTTTGAGCGACCGTGGAAGAGTATTTCTTTCAGAACTCGTCGAAGAAGTGCCCAAGGCACTACACACAAAACAAGCTCCAGTTACCATCCTCAGACGAACGGCCTGACTGAGCGCTTTCATCGTACGCTGTCAGATATGATAGCGATGTATATCGAACCTGACCGCAGAAACTGGACACCATTTTGCCATTTGTCACTTTTGCGTATAATACCTCTGTACAGCGCACAACCGGTTACTCGCCGTTCTACCTCGTCCACGGTCGCTCCCCTTCTTCTTTCCTCGATGTTTCGTTCTTCTCTGCACCTGTCAAACCATGTTCATCTTCAAGTGAAGAATATGTGTCTCGCCTACTTCATTGCCGCCAGCTGGCTCGCGTCAACACTGAAGCCAAGCAACAGGATCGCAAGCTTCAATATGATGCCTCTCATCATGCCGTGTCTTTCAGCCCGGGCGACGAAGTCCTCCTCCTTACACCCATTCGCATTCCCGGACTGTGCGAGAAGTTTCAATTACGTTTTATTGGCCCCTACACTGTCTTGGAGCAAACGTCTCCTGTGAATTATCGCGTCGCACCCGTTCTTCTTCCGACGGACCGCCGCTACAGGGCAGCAGAAATAGTCCACGTATCCTGCATGAAGCCTTTTATACGGCGTTCATTTTCGCTTTAAACTTCGGCCAAGAACTGCGGTCAGGATGACCGCTTTCACGTGGGGGGGGGGGGGGGGAGATAGCTTGTATGTCTTCATCGCTTAGCCCACGTCTGAAATAAAGTAGATAAAGTCTAAGTCAAACTTATAAATACCGTAGTTCACCCCATTACAGATAAAAGTTTTTTAGAGTCGCGATGTAGCGAGGCGCACTCCAGTACCGTGCGGCGTTCTATCAACATTTCGCGCAACTCCCTGGGCCTGGCGTCTACACACGTGGACGCCGCCACGGCAACTCGCTTTACAAAAGATCTACCGCTTGTATTGCAACAAACCTTGGACATAAACAAGATACACGCTTCCATTTTCTGTTCATTACCAAATATTTCACAAATTCTTAGGAATTTAGAGGTAATATACCAAAAAAGTAGAGGTACCCACCTTGCGGCGCGGCTAGAGGAGGACGCCATGTTCCTGTGTGCATTTGCTGCTGGATGGATGGATGCTATGAGCGTCCCCTTTATAACGGGGTGGTGACAAGTATGCCACCAGGCTCGACAAAAAAAAAACTTTTTTCCCTTTTTTTTATGTTGGCCTAATGCCTCTACTTCGATAAATTCTATCTTAATGGAAAAAAGGTAAATTTTCAGCTTAAGTTCTCTGCCATTTACGGCACACTGTCCATATTTTATTTTTCCAATATTTATTTTTGTCCTTTCTCTCTAATTTTCTGCCACCAATACTCTAACCGTCGCTTACTTATTTCAATCGCGGGTGTGTTCAGCTTTCCATTGTTGTCCCTAAAACCCAAGGCTTCCTGTAGGTTCGTGCCCAAACGTACACCTGGGTGGATATCTCCACATTCAATCAGAACATGTTCCGCCGTTTCCTTATCTTTCCCGCAGCATGTGCATTGTTCTTCTTCTTTACTGAATCTTGCTTTATAACTACGCGTTCTAAGGCAACCCGATCTGGCTTCAAACAGTAAAGCGCTTCCCCTTGAATTATCGTAAAATGCCTCCCTCCTTATTTCATTTTTGCCCTTTCGGTAGTTACTCAAAGCCGGTTTTTTCTCCATAGCTGCCATCCAGTAAATCCTCTCCGCCTCCCTGACTTTTCCCTTAACGCTCTTTGTTGACATATGGCTCACAATACCAGCCGTATATTTACTAGTGAGTCTTCTAGTTCTTTTTCTCCACTGTGTGTCCACGCTCTTCCTATACAAATAACGGAACACCTTCTCTGCCCATCTACTCTCCTTCATATTTCTTAGCCTTTCTTCGAACCTTATTTTGCTCTGCGCTTCCCTCGCCTCAAAACCTGCCCACCCCATATCGCCCTTTACAGCCTCGTTTGTCGTCTTCCCGTGAGCACCCAACGCGAGGCGTCCCACAGTCCTTTGATTTACATCCATTCCCGATTGCACCTCTGCCCTCATGCACACCACTGAGTTCCCAAAAGTAAGCCCTGGAACCATTACACCCTTCCACAGACCTCGAAGCACCTCATACCTATTGTATCCCCACAACGCTCTGTGCTTCATTATTGCCGCATTCCTCTTTCCTTTTGCTGCCGAGGCTTTTTCCTGTACCTCCATGTATCTATCACTCTCATTTACCCATACTCCAAGGTACTTGTATTCACTTACCCTCGGTATTTCTTGGCCTTGTATGGACACCGTCTGATCACAGGGATCATTGAATACCATCAAACCACACTTCGTTACACTGAATCCTAGTCCAAGAGCTTCACCTTCCCTTCCGCATATATTCGCCAGCTGCTGTATATCATCTCGACTGTCCGCAAATAAGACGATATCGTCCGCATAAAATAAACCTGGAAGCTTCTGCTCAATCATCATGCCGCCCTGTTTGTGTGACAGATTAAAACCAATGTTGCTACCTTCTAGCGCTTTTTCCATACTCACCATGTACAGCATGAATAACAGTGGGGACAAAGGACATCCCTGTCTCAGACCCCTGCTAACCTCAACGTTCTCTTTGCTACGCATTCCTTCCCACTCTATGCAAACTGTATTTTCTCGGTATATCTCCCTCAAAAGCTGTATACAGTCGTCGCCCATGCCCATTCCTTTCAATATATCCCACAAAATTTCCTGATTAACGTTGTCGTATGCCCCAGTGATGTCTAGAAAAGCCACGTACAAGGGCCTATTCTCTATTTTAGATATTTCTATACACTGAGTGAGAACAAACAGGTTATCGTCTAACCGCCTGTCGACTCGAAATCCGTTCTGAAGTTCTCCCAAAATATCGTTATGTTCGGCCCATGTTTCTATTTTCATTTTTACTGCCTGCATCGCCAACCTGTATAGTACCGATGTAATGGTTAGTGGTCTATACGAGCGAATCTTGTCCTTTTCTCCCTTGCCTTTATAGATTAAGTTCATTCTACTTTGTCGCCAACTGTCCGGTATTTGTCCGTCCTTTAAGCTTTTTTCTACTGCTTTTAACAATGCTTCTTTAGTGTTATGTCCTAGTTCGTTAATGAGGCTAACGGGAATCCCATCTAAACCCGCGGCAGTGCGCTTTGGAATTTTTCCTTCGGCCTTTTTCCAGTTGAAATTATCTAGTACTAGCTCTTCCTCTGTTGCTTTCTCCGCCACACTTTTACTCACTGGGGAGATCCCCTGGACGCTCTTTTGAAACGAATCGGCTGTTACCTTTTGGATGTAACCTAGCGCTTCGTACCCTTCCAATTGATTTCCTCCTTCATCTAGAATATGTTGTTGCGTTTGTGACAGACTTCCTACCTAGCGCCTTTATGTGGCTCCAAAAAATCCTAGGCGCGGCCTCCTTTTTTTCGTGTATCTCTGTCATCCAGCGTTCACTTTCACCTTTAATTTTTGCCTCTACCAATTTCTGTACAAGGGATTTTTTCTCCAAATATATTTCCCATATTTTTTTGACTTCGTCCTGCGGCCGCTTCTCCTTTTTTGCCTTTCTATGCTCCCGTGATGCTTCGCGTCGCTTCTCGATCGCCTCCCGGATTTCCTTGTTCCACCAACTTTTTGGCTTCCTTTTTCCTTTCCAGCAAACGGTTTTCTTCTCTTTCCCTATCTCCTTCGTCATTAGATGTAACAGCTCCCTATACTCCCAGTCCTTGCCTGGTATTTCGCCTACTTCTTTCTCGACTCTTGCGGCTATATTTATTATTTGTTTGTCATTTAAATACGAGCTGCCAGACTTTGATTCCATGCTCGTATTTTTAGTTTCGTATCCCATTTGTAATGTTATTCGTTTATGATCACTACCCAAGCTGTTAATGCCTTCCTCGTCTATCCTCATTTCTGTCAGTTTGTGGTAAATTCCTTCAGTCATGAGACAATAATCAATGCTTGATTGCTTGTTTCCGACTTCCCATGTGATCTGGCCGTCACATTTAGGCCCTGTGTTAACTATCTCCAGACTATGTTGCTCGCAAAGATCTAGTAATAACTTCCCATTGGTGTCTGAATATCCGTCAAGGTCATGTATGTGGGCATTCATGTCCCCTAGAAGGATGATTTCGGCCCCATTACCAAATTCCTTAATATCCGCACTCATGCAATCCACTATCTCCTGATTCTTTTCTCTGCAGTTATTCCCCGTCCACAAGTAGGCTACCCCTAGCCACGTTTCCTTTCCACCTACTGTGCCCAGAACCCAGAGGTGCTCTGAACACGTCTGTTTCACTCTAACCCATTTGGCTCCGCGGTGAATTAGCATTCCTACACCCCCACCTTTCCTTTCCGATATGGTCCTGTTACACCCTTCCCAAACATAATTTTTAATATGTGGTGGCTCTTCCAAGTCTCTAAGGTGTGTTTCTGTAACCGCATACACGCCTATCTGTTCTTTGTTTAACTGCTCCTCAATCTCTAACCATTTTGCCTTCTTTCTGCCACCCTGCATGTTTATGTAACTAATTGCGACACGCGCCTTTTTCCTTTTTCTTTTACCTTTTTTCTGGTTTTTCGCAATTCTAGCTGTCAAAGCGTCCTCCTGTTTGTTTTCCCCGTTACGAGCTACCCCGGACTCCGAAGGGCCCGTGAGCCCCCCAAAAAAGCTACTGCGCGTCCTGCCAGTCGCCAGCCCACCTCGTGTCCAAGCCTCTCATCGAAATGAATCCTGTCTCTTTGGAATCCACCCCACCTGTGCACTTCCCTGTTTAAATCCACTACCTCGAAACCCTTCTCTCGACTAATTCGCCATATCTCTTTGTTTGCGTCGACTACCGCTCTTTGCAGGTTGATGTTGCGTACTGGTACTTCCGGTACTGTGCATACTACAATTTGCACCTGGGGGGACACGGTGCGCATGTCATCCACCCCTTTCGCCAAGGTCGTCGCTAGTCCTGACGATTCTTTTTTTAGGACGTCATTTAACCCTCCCGCAATTACAACGAGGTTGCGATTGTTAGCTTTAGCTGCGAGTTTTTCACCCGCTTGACTCATTACTGTCCCCAGCGTTTGTCCTGGGAACGTCCCTATCGCAACTCTCTTGTCGCCTTTCACCCTTTCTTTGATTGCCGCTGCGCATCGGACTAAATTTGAGTCACCGGCGATGATGACCTGTTCAGACATTCCTTCTGAAACCTGCACCTGGCTGCTGACTAGGTGACTAGCGTGAGTCACGGCTGCTGGTTTGCTCCCTCCCTCCCTCAAAACTACTTCCGGTAGCTGGGCCCTGTGGCCAATGTATCTGCCTTTGTCATGCCTGTTTCCCTCATCTCTCCCGCACGGTGGGTCGTCGCCATAATGCTTCCGCCGTCACCTGCGTCTTCGTTCCCCTTCACGACCTTCGATAGGCCCTTCTCGGCTGCCCGGAGCCTTTCCTCCATGGCTGACGTTTTCACTCGCTCCTTCGCCAATGCATTCTGCAGCTCTGCGATTTTCTCCATGAGCCCACTCTGGACCGCCATCATATTTTTCATTTTCTCCTCGATCTCGCACTGTCTACACTTGGCGTCATCTTCTGCTTTCTCTTCCGCACTAATTTCCACCTTCAACCCTATCCCGCACTCTGAACACTTTACGGTCTTTTTGACCATGGCTAGCTCAGTTTACCGATGCCCACGTGTTAGAAAACTGTACTAAAATACACTGGTCTAAGCCAAAAAGAACCACAATAATAAATAAATACGCTACACTTCACAGCACCTGCGCATGCACGTGGTCGGTCTACGCGCAGGCCTCAGCCACGTGGTGGCTGGAGAAAAAAAAGACACAGTACAGAATACTAAAAAAAAAAAAAAAAACCGTACACCGTACTAGACCTAATCAAGCTTTACGCTAGCGCCTTACGTTCTCATAACGCTACATACAGAGGCAAGCTGGAAACATGCAAAAACACTTATCTGTAGCTGTCATTCCGGAGCTCTCCAAAAACACGTCCGACCTCGACGAAGGCGCCTCCAGACCCGGCAGATGGCAGATGGCAGTAGCTGTTTCTTGACAGCTACTGCCATCTGGCGGTGTTTTTTAGAAACGCCTGATTGGCGCGAACATTTGAACTCGATTTTGCGGTGAGGCGTTCGCTACAACAGCAAAAATTCACTGATATGTTTTGTCCACATATGTGGACGCTGGGATACAAAGGGTTAAGCACATTTGCTCTCTTTACACATATTCATCATCGTGAGTGGTCGTCATCTTCATCTGCTGTGGGGATTTGGCTTGTCTGAGTTCTGTGCCTTGGGCGTGGTCGCTTCATCGTGTCTTCCGGGCCTAATAAAGGTCGCCTTCACCGTTACATCACAATATATATATATATATATATATATATAATGCGACCATCTCCAGGAAGTTCTTGCGTCTCTAAAAGAACGAAAACAATTGTGCCGACCAAATATGGCCAAGTGCGGCTTTGCGTTGTTCCGATCGCCCAGTACTTGCTCGGCCATACCTTTCTTTTTTAACAAATTTCAACGCTTCGAAGAAGCAGCAATATTCCTATTCAAGAAAACGAAGAAGCTCCGTGTTCTTTCCCTTAGAAAAAGAACATTTTATTTATTTCCTCCCATAAATATGTAATACTTGTAGCATTATGGTTGTGCGAAAAGTGCATGTTCGATGCGCTTGCGAAACCAAAATCGCACGAAAACAGACGACTTGGCGTAGTAACACATGCGCAGAAGCTCCGCCCACGCAGCTTTGGGTGTGCTGCCACCGAAAATTGTCGCCGAGTATAAACGTTTTTTTTTGTTTTTCGTGGGCGCTGCCATCTTGTTATAGTGGGCGGCCGTTTTCTGTTCTGGCAACCCATCTGACATGTGAAAAGCTCGCTGTTTGCATAGAAGATGAGCGTGCGGCTGTGGTTTTGTCGTTCGTTCTTAGTTTTTACTCGGTGAATTTTGACAGAAGTGATGCAGGTTCTTTAGAAAATGAGTCTATGAGACGGTCTGACGAGGTTCAAATTGTTGAGGGACAATTTATTTTTTATACAGCACCATGAAGGAGTCCGCCACGTTCACAGCACCGACTTCCTGCTCTAAAAATGCGCAGTATTTTTAGGTCTTTCTTTTCCAAAATGAGCAACAAAACTTCGAGAGCATAGTGAATAGCCCCGCCGCGGTGGTCTAGTGGCTAAGGTACTCGGCTGCTGACCCACACGTCGCGGGTTCGAATCCCGGCTGCATTTCCGATGGAGGCGGAAATGTTGCAGGCCCGTGTGCTCAGATTCGGGTGCACGTTAAAGAACCCCAGGTGGTCGAAATTTCCGGAGCCCTCCACTATGGCGTCTCTTATAATCATATGGTGGTTTTGGGACGTTAAACCCCACATATCAAGCATAGTGAATATCTTTGTTGAGCTCTAGTCATCCGCTTTTCTAAGATCGGTTTATTTACGCCACGCCATCGCATCGGCTACCGCTCTTGCATAAAGCCGTGCATTGGAGTGTAGTGGTTTGTCTTCATTTCGTGGCACTGGCGTTTTTTATTAACTGTGCACTAACTATTGTCTAACTTGTTTCTCAACCCTGAAGGAGTGAGTGTATCTTGCTCACTCGTTTCTTTTTACGAGTGTGCACTTGAATACAGCTCTTACATCAAACGACGCTGACGTGCCTGCACATCCCCTTTTTATCTTTTTTGGCGCACTGCTTTCCAGTGCAGGGATAAGCAATACTGCTGTCACGCAGCTAATCAATGTAGACGATTGGGCCAGTTGGTGATTCATAATTGAGTAATATCTTGAGATTGAGAACAAGGACGACAAGTAAACTGGGACCTGCGCAGTCCAGTTTCGAGTGCGCGGCCTGTACACTGACGCCGTCCGGAGCTGGTATCTAGCATTGGCTACAAGCTTTCGCTGATGCTTCAATTATAGAATAAAGGACCCAGCCTGTGGTATGACTATGCTTGAGAACATCAAGGTGTCGGTCACTGCTCATTTTCTGCAAAAAGCGGTGGTTGAAGCAATTAACTGGCCATACACCCCAACAAGTGACTCGGGCTCCTCTTTCGCCTCGATCGAGCCCAATCTGGATCGATCTTTTATTTGCCTTTTTGTAGCTATTGACATATTTGCGCAATCTGCGGAAAAGGGTGAATCACCGCCGACGAATTTAACCCAGATAGCTCTTTATCACGATCTTAAGTGCACTTGTATCGCTGCACAGCAGACTATTTGGTGACCAACGCTTCGTTGGCACGAGCTCTTGCTTCATTATTCGCCGCCGTGGTACTTTGACCTGCGATAGAGATGCTACGTGATGCTGTTTATCAGGGAAATATTGTCATCGTTGGAATATCTGTAGGCTCCGATCCTTCCGTTCATAGCCGAGGTTGAGCATCGGTGTCAAAGTCGTTGCGCTTCGTTCGCCTGAGAATAAGTGCTCTGAACATACGCGAGTACCTGCGGAAGGTACGAAGTCTTTCCTGTTTAAGTTTGCAAGCCATAGAAGCCGCTGCTCCTCGTCAACAGGAAAACGATGCAACTTGAAGAGTCCACAGCCACAAATCTCCGGTCTGGTGATGCACATGGCATACTTCTTTTGGGTGCAGTTGTTACTGCACCCAAAAACAGCGCAGTAGTTCCCTGATGACCAATTCTTGACCATAATATCAATGAAAAAAAAAAAATCTGCCGCTTGCCTTAATACACGGCAGTTTGCTCGATAACACTACACATACCAGCATCAACACACACACACTCCAAGCCGTCGCCCGCATGCCAAGGAGGAGGAATGCGTTGGTTGCCAGACCGGTCTTCCTCGCCCGATGCAAAGGTCTGTACATGAAGCGCTGATGGTCTACCCCCGTCTCTTTCCACAGCGTTACGAGCCGCGCATCAAATCGGACTACTTCGTGTAGTGCTACATGTGCAGAAGCTCCGCCTCCGCAGCTTTCCCTTCAGTTCCAAGAAAAGTGGTTACCGAGTATAGTATTATTATGAAAAGTGAATAACTGCCATTATAAAGACGCATACGCAAATGCCTCTCTGCGAAACGTACGCAGGTAGTTGGTCATGAGATGATGCACGGATACGACGTGAATAGCATACTCCTGGACGCCCTCGGCAGCCGCATTCTCGACACGGACAGTCTGTCCGCACAACAGTACCAGCTAAGGGTGCTCTGTTTGCGTCAAGCCTACAAGCAGGTAAGAGAGCAGCCATCGCTCACTCTTGTAGTGTGCGTTAGAAGGAAGAAGGTTATTCCCGGCAACTCTGCAGCCTTGGTGCTCGTCCATCTATAATTATGAAAATGACATTTTCAGGCAGATATGGGCAACGCGCAATGTCGTTCTTAGTTCATGACGCTATAGCTTCTTTCCTCAACTCTCGTGTCAGTCGTAACAGTATACTATTCGATCAGTACACTACTTTTCGCAACATCGCCTTTCGCAACATTGCCTTTCGCATTGTCTATTGAACGTTTTTTTCTCGAATTTTCCAGTAGCTCAGGCGCTACCGGAAAATTATCGTGGGGCGTGTACTAACGTTGGACTAAATCTTTATTTCAGTGCTAAAGAAAAGACGAACACGTGACAGGCAACAGGACAAGCATTTTAATAATAACCAGCTTATTGCATTCGGTTACTGTAATATATAGGGTGTTTTTATAATAGTTAGGCACTTGCCATCTTTGCAACTAATTTATAGGCCAAGGCCGAAAGATTTTGGCACTATTTAGGTTAGTATGACGCACCAATTACCAGCATGTGGGGTGCAGCGCAATTAATGCGGCTGATGTAGAGCGCGTAGCCAGTTCCCGACCCGTCAACTAAGGAAGCTGATCGGTTCCGCTAAGGCGAACACCGAAGACCCGAGCGCGGGAAATAAAGAAGACTTCTTCGTTCTCACGGTCCACAAGCGGAGCCGTCAAGGTCACCCCCGTTCGGGATTAGAATGGGAAAGCTTACTCGGAAAAGCGTCTGGCAAGAGGCAGGTCAGGCGCCACCGTCTGAGTTTAAGCCATTGTTGGCATGCACGCGTGTCATTGAGAATTACGCGGGGACGCGACCACTTAACCTGACCGAGACATAGTGGCGGCAGGAAAACGACCATAATTTCCCCCGCTGTTGTTAGGATGTCGGGGTGCCTCGCTGTCGCATGCACACCTGGTAAGCGCACGGAGCGCAACGGTGTACCCACCGCTCTTAAGGAGGCTTCTCCTTAAGGAGAAGCCTTTTAAGGAGAAGCCTCCTTAAGGAGAAGCCTCCTTAAGGAGAAGCCTCCTGTCGGCAGCCGTTCTCACGCTCCTAAGGAGCGTGAGAACGGCTGCCGACAGAAGTCGGCCGACGGAGGCAGCACGGCCTGGCATGGAGAGAGTGTCACACGCGGAGAACCTATCCCTTTGCATGTTTTATTTGGTAACGTGGTTTTTACAAATGTAGTGCCTTTTATGAAAGTAATTCTGTGATTGGTTGTGATGATGCGAGTCCCAACGTGTGATTGGTTTTTGTGAAGACTCTTTGTTCAACCAAGGGTTGAAAAGAGGACGTTTGAATTTGAAATGAGAGCGGATGTTCGGGCTTGGACTCGGGCAGTAGCCTGAGGCAGCAATGAAGCGTCTCTTCACCGGACTACGGCTCTTCCTTCGCACTGCCACCATGCACTCGAGTCATCGAGGGGACCCATTCCGAACCTCAAACATCTTCCCTCTTAAGCTAGTGTTGAAGCTCGTCGAGGAGGAGGAAATTAACTATTTAGATTACTCAGGAATCCTTATCAAACAAAGAAAATTGCACCATACTCACGGAATGAATGAAGACTAGTGGGCGAAGCTCGAGAGGGGGAGATCATCGGTAAACCATAACTCTCCCGTGAAAAGTTAGCCCATTACATCATTAGAAAGACGCAAAAAGTAAGCCTGCACGCATATTATACAAATCAACGGTTACTTTGCTTTTGTTAGTTTGTTGTTGTTTTTTGTTTCTTCGTTAGGTCGTTCCTTCATTATTACGGCTTTATTGTCCATGAAGTGAAGTGAGTGAAGTTCTTGTACTGGCTCCAGTGGCAAGTATGCAAACATAAAGTCTATGCATGCCCCTCGGATCATGGTAGGTTGCATATGGATACATCTGAGTGCGTATTTGGAAAGCATGTGCTGCACGATGCAGTCATTGGCAATTAGTTCCATCCGTACGTCCGTCGGTCTGTCTCTCAGTCATTCACACTAGCGCTACCTGCTGAGTGAGTCATACAACTAGGTAGTTACGAACCGGTCATAAAAGACATGCATGGCGGGCCCATGGCTTTAAGAGCTTCGTCCCTAAATTATTCAAATTATCTTTTTCGTTACTAGTTCTAGGGCGTTTTTTATTATATAGCGAAGTTGTTCTACGCCACAAATTATGGCGAGCCTAGCTTTTAAAAATGAACGATGTCACGCATAGTTTCGAAGATCCATCGTCGAATTTGCAGACCGCAATACTGGAGTAACAGGAACCGAACGCACTGGGTGCGCCGAACGGGTGGTCCCTGTGCTGTATCACGTGCGAATTTCCCTTAACGCGTCGCGCGGGAGACGTTGTGCCATGTTAGCAGAGCACGTCGTTCTTCACGCGTGGTGTGCAATGGTTTTCTCATTCTTTGCAATCTTAACTTAATTCTGCAAGTTTCAAGGCTCGAATATTACGGTGAAAGGCCGATGTTCGGTCGCCTGGCACGGTGCCGCCTACATGTGGCGTCTCCCGGATAAAAGAGCTTTATGAGCCCTGGAACGTGGAGAGCCTCTGCACGATGCGCGAAATGTGAGAAAACGAAACGGAGCCAGATTATAATCTCGCGCACCACGGGGTCACGTAAAAGGAAGTTCGCGTGTGGCGCAGCACAACGACCGCCCTTCTGGTAGCTTCTGGCGCATCCGGTGCGTTCAGTTCCTGTTGCTCCGGCGTCGCGGTCTGGAAATTCCACGATGGGTCTGGAAATTCCAAGCTAGGCTGGCCTTATTTTGTGACGTGGAACAACTTCACCATATCAACACAGCAGCCACCCCAAAACTGATAATAAAAAAGTTTATTCAAAACTTCTGAGAGATTTAATTATTCTCAAAATCTTTCTGCATTGGCCTATAAATCGACTGCGAAGGAAAGTGCCTACTTAATATAGTTTTTAACGAAAAAATCTGTATGGCTTAAAAAACAGCACCCCGTATGCATAGCACAATATAATGAGCAAGTGAACGAAGCTATGAACGCACTTTTTCTGCCATCGTTCATGCCACCATATTTTCTAGAGTTAAAATCAAGATGTCAAGTTTTGTCAGGAGTGTTCAAATTTTCCGCCTTCAACTACTGCAGTTCTCATAATCATTGGTAGTTTTGGGACACTAAGCACCGCGTATTATAATATTATTATCGCCCAACAAGGAGTACATCCTATGTATTTGTTAAGGATTGGTGAATAGTTAAGTTCAACACCGAATCAATCGTGAGTCGGATAGTTATGATACCGATACGATTACAAATCTGATTCGAACACTATTCGAATAATTTATCAATAGTAAGGCAATTGTTTCGTAACAGTTATGTTTTATAATGTTTTGCTTGCAACAAATACTCACAAAAAGTTCATCAAGGCGATACTACGAACAGACAAGAACAACTAGAATTATGTAATCTGATGTAAGGTTGTACGCACCAGCGACTAAAGCATTCGATATATTTAGTAACTCTCCATTCATACACAGCAGAGACTACAGTATTCTCAATGAGACTCCTTGTCACGAGCCTTTAAATAAAACTGACCTAGAACAATTAATCAATGTTTAACTGAACACCACAATTTGAGATAAGCATTTAATGAGAATGATAAAAAACCACATCATGGTCCCTAATAGCGAAAAAAGGTAAATATCAGTGTTCAATATATTATCTCCAAAAAAAAATTGCATGAACGTGACACTTGAATCTGGTGTTGGTCGTGCAAGCATGTAAAAGTTAATACTTCTGTAAGCTAATGCAGCCGTAACCCCACCACCTCATGAGCAATTACACGGTGATGATAGTATACAGGGGCGACACGTTTGCTTCGACAAAAATTCGGTTCTAAGCAATAACGCCTTCATCCAGCGATTAGAAAAGTGTCAATAGTCACCTAAAATCTGACGTTGCATGTTATCTCGGTAACCTCGTCGTTAAACTAGTAAAAAAGACCCCTCGCTGTTTTAGTGATTTGTTAATAAGGGGTTTTCCGTCAGTACAGGTTATTTAAAAAATATTAGAAAAAATATTTGGTGTTTCAAATATTCAATGCTATAAGATTTGTTATATGAAATTTTCCAACATTCACACACGTCTAGTGCCCATAAACAGCGTTTAGAAGACGCTACCATTTGGTGTTATGAAGAAAGCCTGTTTTGTTGTTGTTGTTGTTGTTGTTGTTGTTGCAAGAGAATGAAGACAGGTCCTGCTTCAAAAGTAGCTCGGATAGAATGCATTCACATGTGCATTCCTTTCGAGCACACAGACATATCGTTCCTTTGGATGCCTTTTATCGCACCAAATATGGGCATCATATAGGAGCAGCACGACGGCATCTACAGCGACACCGGTAATACCAATACCAACGCTTGATGGGGTGTCCGTTTAATTGCTAATAAAAGTAACAGTGAAAATTCCGCATCCGCCATTTTTAAAGGCAATAATAGTGCTATCAAGCAGCTTGCTGAAACTGTACATGGCCGGCGGCCTGCGTAGGCAGCACATTTGAAATATATTTGTTTGCAAGGGCAGTAGACGAGGCGGGCAAAAAAGCACTCTCATTGTAAGGTACGTTAAATTTTTTCAGTAATACGTACGTTTATGATTTTATGCTTGTCAAAAACAAAACATTTCAAGAGCCAACATGCAGAATCACGCTGCCATCCAAGTTCACACTATCAGTGAAGCCATGTGTAGTTGCTAACTTCAGCAATTGCTATAGGAGTTTGTATTCTTCGTTGGGATTACTTTTATTTGGCCCAAGAACCAGGCATCCGACTGCTGCGGTGAAATTACAATGACGATGCTCATACTCGAGAATGATGACGATGCATAACCAATGCATTATGATGTTGATAATGAACAAATAAATAGAATGGGTATGATAATTGTCCATAGTGTGGTCGAGAACAGCGCTCCAAGGTGGCGCCACTGCCTCACCCAATCGTCTTTACACATCTGGTAACCCTGCAATCGGCTAAGAGCTGAGTATTTTGCGGATAAGCTGAAGGCCCTTTTCACCGGATACCTGTCCCAGGCGGAGTCGGAAAGAGCCATGGTCCTGGTTGACGACAAGGTCGACTCTGAGGGATCGCGGACTTCACGGGCCTCCAGCTGGCGTACTCGGCGTACAGGCGCCTTCAGCCTCGTGAGCGACTGGCCGTGGTGCCTGACGTGGGGCTCACCGCCGAGCAGACTTTCTTCGTGGCGCACTGCCTGAAGTGGTGCGACCTGATCGCCAAGAGGCGACCCACGAGCCGCTACTGGCCCGGCCGCTCTCGCTGCATTGTGCCGCTGCGAAACATGCCCGAGTTTGCGGCCGCGTTCTCCTGCTCCAAAGGGGCGCCCATGAACCCCAAATCGAAATGCTCGTTCTGGGAGTAGCAGTAGGTGTGTGCAACGTGGATTCTCTGCAGCGTCGTCGTGTGTTAGGACACAATGCGATATGTTTGCAGCTATCGTATATTGAAATGTAGGTGTTATTGAGATGAATGTGACGCCTTGTATCACGCAAATGTTGGATACTGTAAAATGAAACCAATGAAACCACTTCGCACAAATGCGCGCATGTTTAATAAAAAAATTGTGGGCTAAGTCTTGGGTTTTATTTAAAATGCAAGTTCTCACTCATATATATTGTGGAAATTGAGAGCGCTCTCCTACTTGGCGCCTCGTTCCCCAGCTCCCGCGCACGCGCCGACAGCGTAGCCCGGGCGCGCATAAGCACCGGCATCCGCCAAGATGGCTGCCAGGGTGCCTCTTGGTCTGGGCCAGTCAACCGTCGGCTCTTTCCCGCGCTGGCATGTCCGGGCACGCTATGCTGGCGCGCTGCGCGGGCCTACGTCACAACGCAGCGCCATTTCTCTCTGGGCGGGCGTGACATCCTCCTCTCCTACGAGCTATATTGCGCCCAGCGATTCGGAAATCCGAAACGATGACATCATATTCGGCTCACATATTACAACCAAAGGAAGTTTGTATTTAAACATCCGTTGTCGAAAGCCAGACAATCGGCTTCGCAAACCTCGTGTGTTCCACTGCATTATAGCAGAGGTGCGCACACGTTCATCGAAGAAATTCGCCATATTGTTTATGGAAGGGCCAGCAGTAGCGGTTCCAGCACGTTGAGGATCTGCACTGCTGTTCTCGCACTTGGCGTGTGTAGCTCGTTGAGAATGGCACGAATAGATTTTAGTAGATGCTTCAGCGTAGTTTGGTTCTTCTCAGTGTCTTGCCTATCATGTTCTGCCCTCTTTGAAGTTGCAGCCCATGATGTGGTCTTTTTTTATTGCTCCGGTCAGTAGCGAAGGCCACTCAGTATCTGAAGCATCGGCGTGCAACACGGGCGTTGGTCCACTTTCTGCATCCCTGGGACGTGGTGAGTACAACATGGGTGTAGTGGCCTGATAATGCGCACGCGTATGTTCATCTGTTGCTGATGGTGATGCATCACTCCTATCTTCACTATGCTTTCGCTGGTGCCTACGTTTTGGACGACGTCTGTGTCGGAGGATGAACGTGACAGCCTCTTTGTGTGTCGACTTGTCTCTGACCATCTTCCGCAGGACGCGAATTTCTTCTTTGATCTTCGGGAACTCCTTCGACGTTGCTTCATGTGCACCTGAGCAGTTTGGGCATTTCAATGGAACAGCAGTATCACAGTTTTCCACCTCATGAGACCCGCCGCACCACTGGCAAGTTGTCTCACTTTTGCACACTGCGCTGACGTGTCCCAACTTGCAGCACTTGTGACACTGCAAAGGACCGTGGCACGTAATGGCGCACGGGATATCTCACGTATCCAACTTTCACGCTAGGGGGCAGAGTCTCAGAATCAAATACTAGTTTGATGCAGCGAGACTGTCCCGAAGTGGCGTATCGTCACGATTCTGACTGTTCGACATCACAAGATTCTGCAGGTCAGCGTCTGTGATATCAGCGTCGACAGTCATTTATCATGCCAGTCGTTATTTCCTTTCCTGTGAGCGAGAAACGCGCGAACTGAAATACTTCCGAGCTGCGTGACGGCCTTCAGTCGGTCAAGAATGGTTTTCAACTGACAATAAGTTTTTCCTGCTATTTATGCGAATTTCATTTACTTGAGCAGGTGCAACTCGCTCGAAATAATTAGTCAATGACTGCCTCTTTAGTGAGTTCAGGTTGTCTGATGTAGAGATGGGTACATACGAGATGGTGAAACATCGCTTGCCTTTTGTCTAGCGCCGGTTGTGGCTCCGCCGTTGATGACGTCCTGCGAAGCTTTCTTTTCAACCGGCGGGTATGGAATGTCCTGAAGTCGGCTTCCGATTCCATCTCTTCCACTGAAGAGCTATCGGTAGAATTATCACAAGGAGCAGATGCACCAACGCGGTCACCCACATTCGGTCCACCCTTATGCAAACGGCTAGGGCCCGCGGTCTCGTTGGATGGATGGCCCCCATCCCGGGGGGTCACGTCCTCCGTTCCGCTTGTTCAGAGAAAGTCAGGAATTCTGACAGTTTAAGGAAAAACGAAAGTTGTTCAAGGCAGAATTATGCCCGAACGCACTTCTTCTTCCTCGCCTTCCGTCGATCATGTATCACCTGGGTATTTAACCCATTGGGTAAGACACTCGCGTTTGAAGTGTGGGGCCCTAGGTTCGAAACTCAGTGCTGTTTTGCAATTTTTTCTTAATTTGATACGTGCATTTCTTCATGGCAAATTCATGAGGTTCAGAGATAGTGATGCTGTGCATGCCAGGGCCTTTAGCCCAGTGGGTAATTCGCCTTTGGAGCGTGACTCAAGTTGTTTCAAAACTCAACTACAGTTTTCATTTTGTTTTCCATACATGTTTATTCAGTACGATTCAGAACGTGGCAGAGGGATGTATGGATGGACAGACACCTTTCTTCATTGAGGCGGCTTCTATTCCATCTACATATATAGAAGCTCTGCTCACAGTCTCCTTTTCGAGTAGTGTGAGTAAATCAAGCCATCAATCAATCTTCATTATTCGAGTATGAAAAACCGTAATACAGTGCAGGTAAATCTGCAGGAGATGCCCCGAAGTTACAAACTGCAGCCTGGAGGTGATTCATAAGCGTGAAAATTATTGTAAGAAACTCTGTGACAACGGCTCAACTTTAGTGTGACGTCACACCGTGCAAAAACGTACCTCCTGTGCGCGTAGGAGGCTCCCGAGCACAAGCTTCCCCTGATGCTTTGGCTTTCCCGCAATGCATGTCGAAAGGCAGTCGAAAAAGTTGGGGCTCTTATCACGTCTGATAAGGCTCAAGTTTTGACTGACGTCGCAACTTGCAACGAAGGATACACTATGCGTTTATATTAGAGCCTACAGAGATGAAGCTTCCCCTGATGCGTTTGCTTTCTCGCAATGTATGTCAAAAACGCAGTCGAAAAAGTTGAGGCCCTTATCACCCCTGATAAGGTTCCACTTTTGTCTGACGTCATCAAACTTCTTTAGCCGGTTCCGACATGTGCAAAACGAAAAGATGCATTATTAAGTCCACCGCTTCAATGTGTGATGTCAGACAAAACTTCAGCCTTATCAGGTGTGATAAAGGCTTCAACTTTCTCGGCTGCTTTTTTTCGCATGCATTGCAAAAAAGCCAACGCATTAGAGAAAGCCTCAGCTCGGGAGACTCTATTATAGACGTACATTATATCCTTCGTTGCGCAGTTTGACATCACACGAAAGTCGAGCCTTATTAGAGGTGATAGGGGCCTCAACTTTTTTTGGCTGTTTTTGACATGCATTGCGGAAAAGCCAACACATAAGGGGAGCTCCAGCTTGGGAAATTCCAATATAAACGTACATTATATTCTTCGTTGCGCATTGTGACGTCAGGCAAAAATCGAGCCTTCTCAGGGGTGATAAGGATCTCTACTTTTTCAGCTGCATTTTTTTGGCATGCTTTGCGGGAAAGTCAGCACATCAGGCGAAGCTTCAGCTCGGGAAAGTATAATATAAACGTACAGTATAACCTTCGTTGCACGGTGTGACGTCAGACAAATGTTGAGCCATTTCAGGAGTGATAAGGTCATCAACTTCTTCGGCTGCTTTTTTTTTTTTGACATGCATTGCGGGAAAGCCAATGCATCAGGAGGAGCTTACGTATGTACGCTTGGGAGACTCCAATATAAACGTACACTACACCCTTGGTTGCAAGGTGCAAAGTCAGACAAATGTTGAGCCTTATCAAAGGTGATAAGAGCCTCAACTTTTTCGCCTGCTTTTACACTTTGTTGCGGGAAAGCCAACGCATCAGGGGAAGCAGCAGCTAGGGAGACTAAAGGCTGGTGCACACCGGCGACTAGCAGCGATTGCGCGACCATTTGCGACTGGCCACAAATAGTCGCGAACGGTCGCGAACGGTCCCAAAGCGACTGCTTTGGCTAATCGCTGCTTGACCAATTTTTCAGTCACGCGGACTGTGGTTGCAAAGCTGCTGGAACCAATCAGCAATGCTCAATTTTTGTTGTTTGTTTTTTTCACATGCACAGAGGGAGAACGGATAAAAACAAGAAATGCGGTGCACTCGGTTTGCTCCGCTCACTCGGCTGGCGGCGATCAGCTGATTGGCGCCGGTCTCCAGAGTTTTCGCTGATAACGAGATCCGGACGTGACTCTTCGATATTGCGACTTCCGGTCACTCGTATGCAGCACCTGCCGGTGTGAACATCAGTCGCTTTTTAGGTCGCCAGTCGCAAACGGTCGCGCGACCGCTGCTAGTCACCGGTGTGCACCAGCCTTAATATAAGCGTATGATATATCCTTTGTGGCGCAGTGTGATAAATTTCGTAAATCTGGAAATATCATTAATCTGATGTTCGTAGTAACGATATTTTACTGCATTGAGATCTCTGCCGCCCAAAGTGAGGCTGCCTTTTAGATGCTACCAAAGCTCAGTGTCATCAGGATTTTGTCTTGGGAGGTGCAAATCCATCTTGCATCTCAGTTAGGGGAAAGCATGATGTAGTTTAGGTGGGGGCAAGTGCCAGTGTGTGTCGAGGGGGCAAGTGCCCTTTTGCACCGCCCTGCCAATGACCAATGTTGCTGACTACAGTGATACACGTTTTCTCTCCAACAAAGAATCCAGTGATGTATCTGCTCTACTGCATGCAGAGGCTAATAAGCAGCTGTAGCTCGTCGTGCCTACTTCCTGTTTCCTTTTTACTCCTAAGTTAGCTACGACGTACTAAACATTAGAGCAGGAAACCATTCTGTTACCTATATGCCATATCCATATATAAGAAGACAGACTTAAAGCAACACTTTGTACTTCAACAACTTTAAAGGGCTCGAGGTATGGCGGAAACTCTTATAACGGTAGTAATGAAAATGCCGTTCCAAAAACACGTCATCTCCAGATGATAGGGCTTGTTTAATCACACGAGCTATTAAACGTTACATAAGGAAACAATTATAATTGGTGGGAATTTACGTTCCATAACCACACTATTAATTAAGATGGATGCCGCAGTGGACGCCACCGGAAATTTTGACCATTTGGAGTTATTTGACATGCACCTAAATCTAAGCACACGAGCTTAAAATGCTTTGTATATATCGTGACACAGCCACTTAAGCCACCCGCAACCATCAGGTCAGTAGTCAGGCACCACAACTGCTAGAGCACTACGGCGGCTTAAGATGAATCATTAATTACAAGATATAGCGAATAATGGCAGACCCCGGTAGCAATATTAGAAACAATTCCTTGACTGATTCCAAAACACTTTTCCAGCAATTTATTTTTTACTCTTTCGCTAGTTATTCATTGCCAGGTTTGATTTTATTGAGATAGCAGTTACATGGGCACTCTAGACGCATTTGCGGCAGCACGGTTGGCGTCAAAACAATGTTCTGTATATATCCAAAATCGATAACATTACCTCGCCCTCCTTATGACCTATAACCTATGACCCTCCTTAAACGTTCCGTGCGTACATCATCTACAGATAAATATTATTAAACTGCAAAAACCCATGTAATGTGGAAATCATGCAACAATCTGCATTGTATGGAATGCCATATTATGCGAAAAGCTGTATTATATGGAAAGCATGAGGTTATTCGCATTCAAGAAAAGGCGTATAATGTGGATATCAATCATGCAGTTATCCACATATTATGGAAATCTGTATTATTTATTTGGAAATGAAATTGACGTCCAAATCTGGTAGAAAGCAACATAATGTAGAAATCGAATGGACGTCTACATCTTGTGTAAAAACAATATTGTATAGAAATCATCAGAATATCTCTTGAAGTTAATTACCTAGTGAAGAAATGAAAGATTGGTATATCTTTCTAAAAGTCTTGATAAGCAAAAAATAAGCATTTAAAGAAAATAACATGTTACGAAGCTACCTAAATAACATGCTAGAAATCATAGGCTGTGGTCACATTGCAACAAAATAACGTAGTGTTTTATATATTACACAAAATAAAATTTTTGTAGTGCTTGCATAAGAACAGCATTCATATTGCTACATGTAGGCTGCTGCAATGCATATTGTCAAAGCGCGTGTGTGCCCGATGAAGAGGATGAAGGTCACTTGCTGCTCGAGCTCAAAGCCAGACTGGCAAGCGCTGCAACAGCTCTTGCAAATATACTTCGAAAACATATTTGCAACATATTGACTCATTACTCACGTAACAATATGCACATCGAAAGCAGCCCTGCTACAATGACTAAAATTTTGTCTTATATGTCTGTACCCTCTTACTGTGAATAGCCACACCTCAGTATTGGACCCAAATGCGATGACCATGCACTTATCATTTCACGAGCTGTACTTCACCATTAGGATGGGGGCACAGAAGATACGGCAACAACAGCAAATTGATTGAAAAGAAAAACTTTACAATGAAACAGTAATCATGGCATTGTGAAGCTGTGGCATTGTGTTGATCTCTTCGACGCCTCGTGGAGATCGGCCAAATGCTGCTTGAGGCTCCGGTGCCGCTGTGGATACAGAAGGTCAATGTCATGCACCTTGACCTGGCCTTCTTGTGCATCTGAAAACGTAAACGATAAACACATATGATGTGAGACGCACATGCAAGTACCTTGGTTCACAAGCAACAAAAAGAATGACACACAGAATGAAGCTGAAAAGGAAATGCACACATTCCTTCATGTTATGCTAATGAGAATTTCGGAAGAAAAAAGTGCACAGATGAGCTGTGCTGCACACAAAAAAAAACACGACAGCATGCTTATCACATGAATAACAACTAGGTCATTCTTACTATTTTGAACAGTAAACAAAGTCCAGTGAAATCTCATTATATAGAGTCGTGAAATCAGTGCTTCCTGCACACCAACTAAAATTTAGGAACTGCCAGTGAAAGCCCTCAAGGTACCTTTAATAGTGCAAACATGTACATTCACTGCCTTTAAGTTTGACAGTTTTTGTGTGCAATAATGGCACTTTGAACAACCTTGTAAAGTGAAATGCTTCAACTTATGAAGGTGAAAAATCAGCATGAAAGCGAGCAGGATCCTGCGGCTGCCATTACGAATCTGTGCCAGCCAAACTACTGCAGCCCATTCAAAAAGAAATACTAGGGGAGCAAGCGTAGCAGAAATGAATTGTCAATAAAAGAAATAGGTGCATGTGCCATCTCGAAGTGCTTAACCGTAAAAGATGCAGGATGCTCGCTACATTTCTAACACCAATATTTGAAATAACTGCTTTATTAAGAATGTAAAGGTGCAGAAAAACTGAACAACGCTTCAGAAAGTGTCACTTCATGAACGCACCTTTCCCTTTAACAGCAATGTTGACTCAGGCCCCAAAGTATCATTACGCACGACCAAATCTTCAAGAGAATAATCAAGTTGCAAATCCCAGCTTTTAACAAGAATACCATGATTACAACCAAAGATTGGCTAATGTTAGTTTTTAAGACCTATGTCCACTAGACTTTGCATGAACTGCACCACAAAAAGAATAGCACTTAAGCAAAGCACCACACAAATTAAAAGAAAATGACACAAAGCAAACCTCTCTGTTTTCTTCAATGCCTTTGTAACTTATTATTGCCTGCAGATTCCACCTTTTATATAGGCAGCTGGTTTCAAACCATGTAACTGAAAACACATGAGCCTGAGAAACCTGTTAGTCGAATCTGAAAGAAAAGATTCGTGAAGCTTGCACTAAACAAAGCTTGCGCGCGCAAGCCTTGAAACTGAAACTGGATGATTCTGAAGAATACCTCGCTTGCTTCTGGGCAGTTTCTGGGCCTCATTTTGAAAACAAGGGTTTAGTTCTATTCTTGCTAACAATCATATAGAGAGAGATAAATAGAGAGGAAAGACAGGGAGGTTAACGATCGTATGATTTCAATATCGCTTACGATCCTAAGTCCATGGAGGCATCAGTTGATTTTCCCACTGCTATTTTTTATCGTTCCAAAGCTCAAACTATCACCTTTCTCTTACTGCCATCTTTACACACAATGGCTGCATAGGAAAGGAAGAAAAAAAGGCATGTCAGTACATTAGGAACCAAGTACCACTTTTTTATTTGATCCTGTGCAGTGATAGACAGGAAGCACTAATGGCGAGGAGGCTCTGATGAGTCCGTAATCATATTGAACTAAAAAAATTAATATGCTATTCAGTGCCTCACCACATAGACATGATTGCTATAGCAAAGCCACGTGTCATTCATTCATGCCCTACCTGGGGCAACAAAAATGTTGAGCGGGTGAGAGCACTGACAATCTATCTGTGCTTGTTTGTGCTCCTATTCATGCAGCCATGTTTTTTTTTCGAGGTGCAGCAGAACCCAGCAGTTATGCTATTTACTTCCCACCTATGACACTCTTTTCCGCTAGTTCCATCAAAGGTCCCACAGGGTTCAATGTATTGCAGGATCATTCCTTTATGATATCCCACAAAGTGTCCTCCAAGCTGACAGAGCAACCACACATGTGAGCTGTCATGTTGAATTTTCATGACGCTTCGCCTGGCTTGACTGTTTAGCCGCATGAGACCTTCAAGACTGCCGTTTGTTTCTTCTTTCACACTGGTGTGGACTCATCGTTTTTTTTCTCGGTTTGTGCAGTTCATGGTCACGGTAGCAGTCAAATTCCTTGTGCTGGTACTGTTTCACTTAGTCCTTTGATGCCTATAACTGTTGGTGGCAATAGAATCCCACGAATTGTCAGGATTTGTGAGGGCGATGCTGCTTTTAGCTTTGTGGCTTTATCCGTTACAAGAGTATAAACGAGTGGGCACCTAGTGCGTGTACCAGTGACAAACATTAGGAGTTGATGAAGCAGGGGTAAATTTTTCAACAATTGCTTTCAGAGGTACTTTCACTTTCTTGTGGTGTTCTTGGGTGGGGACGTGCTAAATTTATTTTTATTTTGTGCGATAATTTCAAGCGTAAGCATGGAATAAAAAATTCTGCATCACTACATACTTTTTCACTTTTCCAACTTTTCTGCTATTGTATTTCCTGGCTCTTGTGCTTATTTCTTACAGCCTCCTCAAAAATGTATCAGTGGGGCTCCAATGTACAGCTCATCTAAAGTTACAGCAAGAGAAACTACGTGGAACAACGCCCTGCTTGAGCACAATAACGGACCAATTTGAAAACTCAAATAGGGCAAAAAAAGCTCAAAGTAAAGCAAAGCGATCGATATCTCGTAACCTAGGTGCCATAAAAGGGCAGGAAATTCAGAGATACGTTTCAAGGGAAGAACAGAAAAAAATTAGGTGAAGAAAATTTGTAGTAGAGTCGTATTTCGTGTAAGCATAATATGTGTAAAATCTGGTTTACCCTGAACCAGCATAAAAAGAAAAACTAACACCCTGAATATTATAGCCTCAGATCCAAGAACATAAAATGCAGTGAGGAAATTCTTTAAATGGAGAGACATTTGAAATAGCTATAATAGAAAAGTTCCTTACTTCTAAATCGGCGCATACCATACAAAACTGTTCAATATACGCACACCTCTGAGCAGACAACGGCGCGCTGTAGCTACAAGAAGAGGCCATGACCACACACGCCATTAGCGCACCATATCGGATCATGGAGGACTGAGCCAAAAAAGGAGGAAGACCAAGCGACGAGCCGCTCGAGCAAGCAATAGAACGCTTCTTGGTTTTCCTTTCTGTTGGCTAGTTAACACACAATAAATAGTTTTCTCCCTGGAGTGTTCGTTAGAATATTTTGTTGACCAGTAGCTTCCGTAACCCTGAGATGAGCTTATATTGACTAATCCGTGCAGAAGTTCTAGGGTTCTATCGTGTCCATAAGACTAGACAAGTGTCCATCAAAAATCATTGATATGTCACTTCCTGGCCTTTTATACAATACACCACTTGAAATGTCCTGAAACTGCGCAACTATCTTCTGCCATGCACACGAAGCAGATTGCCAATGCAGTGCACAGCACTCTTACAAAATGTTGTGTGACACATGACAACTACAAAACGACCGGCCACCCTAATTTTTTGCCGTACATGTTTAAAATGGTCCTACTCACCCTACTTAGGTGATCATGATAACAAGCCCAAACCTACATGTAGGGCCTTAGGGCTTTCTTTACGTAAAAATGATAGCATTTATTCTATGGAGGGCTTGTTAACATTGTCAAGTGAGGAACAAAACTACAGCACAATGCAAAATGTTGGCAGCTATCGGCTATAAAAGAAGCTAGCGCAGCTAATCCTTCCTGATGCATCTGTACATTTGCAGATGTGATGAAGCTTCGGTAATCTGCGGCGGTAGCCACAACCAGTTTGTAACTTCTGAACAACAGCACCACTAGGGGCCACCAACCGGACCAGTTAAAAAGGCTAGACAAATGTCCCAACAAGTCAGCCCTATTCCTTCTAGCCACCATGGCTCAATCTGACGCATTAGTTTTTCACTTGTGGAAAGACAAAAACAAAACCACTGAGGCACTCACAATGCAGAGCATGAAGTTCCTCCGGGGGGGTGGTCACCTTCGTTCTCCATGATGAAACAGCCGCATAGTGTACTGGTAAGGCACTCATGGCACTGGTTTTCAATTCCACAGTCACTTTCCTGTTCGTGTCAAAAAGAGCTTGGGGGTCCTTGGTCCTTTCTGGAGACTAACGCCGCTCCTGGTTTTCTGCTTTGGAACAACCTGCACAAAGTCATAGATGAGACCTTTAGAATTGTTAATAATGATATCCAAATTTTCGCAGAAGAAAACACGCATTTTTTCATGGCACATTGAGGAATCACTTGTCAAACTTAAAGCCTAACATTTGCAAGTATTTGCAATCCATAAAAAGCTGCACTTGACTTTAAAGGTGCAAGTTTATTATGTACCGTATGTAAAAAAAGGTCATCCAGCACAACTGTGACTTCAGTTGCACATGGAAAAAACATTAGCTGGATGCTGTGGGCTACTTTATTGGATTGGCTCACGCCGACTCTGATGGTGCAGCTATACTGAAGAATATGCAAAGATTTTCTGATCGATTTCAAGCAGTGCTCATGAGTAAGACAACGGATGATAAAAGCCCACATAGTGTTATCTGTTGAAGCACACAAGACAATGTTGCAGTGATGGAAGTGACTTTTTACTTTTTGTAGCATACTTTAGAGCAGGAAAACTCCTACTTTGGAGTAGCCATAAGAGTTTTCCGAGCAGAAAAATATGCTAGTTTAGAGCAGCTACTAGTGTTTTAGAAGTCGATATCAAGTTTGCCGTGCATTAATTGGAATTCAAAGCATTGTCCAAAGCATCTCATAATTTTTTTATTATGAAATGTATTTACCAGACAACAATCAAGGTAAATTTCATGAAGCAAGCAATAGAAGGTTGTAAAAAATGTGCTGTGAAATGAGCTACAATTTGAAATAGTACTAGTATTTCGGGCAAAAATCAAATTAAACTCAAAAAGCTAAGTGTCCATTTAATTAGTAACCACAGTTCATTACAAGTGTTGCCAAACGAGCAGTAGACAAAAGCAATTCAGCTCATTTTACCATTTCAGTCCAGCTGCACGTCCAGATGAGAAAAAAAACAGCTAAATGGCATATATGGTCAATATGACAGTTCTGTTGCACAGATGGGATCAGAGCCAATAATTCTGCACACTAGTAGCACAGTGGGATAAGTGTACATCGATTATTTTCAGTTCTTTAAGGACTTGTGAGTTGATCAAAGAGGCAAAGAGGCAAAGCAACATTTCGCTTTTGGAACAGTTTAGAGCAATTGGAGCATCACTTCCACCACTGTTGTTGTTCTACCCACAAGAAATGCATGAAATTATAGATCAGCACGAACTCGCTCAGTTAAAAACTTTGATTAGGATTTCCTCATTAACAAGACCGACAAGTGGCCAGAACGTGTGATTGGAAGTGGAAATAGAAATCTGTGAATTGGAGTGTATTCTTTCTGAAATTTGAGTAGCATTACATTTTAAAATTGAGCGAATGATCCTAAAAATCAGTATGGCATGCAGCCTCTTCGTTTACTGTATATAATCTGATACATTATTGTTCTTAATTAGTGCTAAAAGTTGCAGTATATATCTATATTACCTATCACAGCATTATTCTGTGCTGGCTAGTCCACGACGGCAACATAGTCAACACTATGCTGCCATCGTCGAAAACTGTGTGACATATCGAGGTGCTCCCTATGCATGTGAAATGCATGCTCTCACAGCAAACTGCAGGCCAGAAATATAAAAAGCTGTCATGCTCATCTCCCACCATTTGCAGCCTGTGTTGTGTGACACTTCATAGCAGCCAGAGATCCGAAAATTCTTAGAATGTTTCATGTCACTTTCTGTGCTACTTTTCCATGTTTTCATTAAGCTCATGTAAAACAAAACGAAACGAGCCCTATAGATTTTCTTCCTTCATTTCATGATTAGACACCCCGAATAAAATCTTTCTGTTGCACAAAAGAAACTGCTACTATAAATATAGGTTTTCAGTCCCTTTAACTGCTTTATGCTTTAAGCCATGTAAATATGTTGAACAGATGTCCTACTTAACACAGTGTGGTCTGCATGAACTGTTAAAGGGGGACTGACACAAAATTCCATGGCCGTGATGGCCTGCAGGATATATGGCTGTGAACATGCGTATATCATCCGCAAAATATCAACGGCGAATATAGCTTGGAAAGTATGTTGAAATAATTTTGAAGTTTGCGCGACTGATCGACTGCATCACGCTAGTGACACCCTTGGGGATCCCCTACTTCCCTCACATGATCTCGCTGTGACAAGTTATGATGACGTTATAGCCACCATTTTTATTTGGTCACGTTTGTTCAAGCACACTATTATTCGGCAGCTGCTCACGAGTCCGTGGCTGACGTGCTCGAGTTGAAAGTTAGTACTGTGCTGACGGACACCGTTGCTTTAACATAGTACAGCGTGGACGGGCCCCGCTACCACAGTCGCTGCCTTTTTTATATATTATGTGGAATCGACTTTACATATTTGCTGACCTTGTACTCCTCGCTTGGTACTGCTGCTGAAGATTGCAGCCTTAACATTGTTCTGGAGGTGGGAACCAGTACGTACTGTGTGTTTCGACGAAGCTACCAAACGCGCTGAAAGAAAGCTTTGTGCGATTCTCCTGTTCATATTGACCTCATATTCTGTTCCTGTTCATATTCTCTTCATATGTTATGTTCATATGTTCTGTTCCTGTTCATATGTTATGTCCTGTTCATATTGACCTTATGCGTTGTCCAGCCGATCACTTTTAGTCCACCAGCGTAAATGAAGTGCCCATAGCAAGTGCGCTACTCATGTTTTGCCCTTATTATCTTGATAGAGTGGGTAACTATGTTGTCCATGTTGCCAATACTAAGGAATCTAGAAATGAATAGCAGTACTCGATTAGTGAGCTTAGCAACATGAAATATACCTTGAAGGAGTGTGTTGCTGGGGAATTTAGTGCATTGTCTAAAAATAAAAACGATTATCTGAAAAAAAAAAGACGGGACACAGGAGACACAACCTGTCCGTGTCTTGTCTTTCTTGCGCTCTACTTGTATTTTTATTTTTTAGCACCATGACACTGAAATTGATCACCTGGGGTAATCATCATGCATGAAGGCTTTTAAAAGGGTGATGGTATATTATTTTCCATAGTTCTAACGGAGCTGTTTTGCAGGGTATACACAAGTGACCTCGAGAATGAGATGAACAGGCCCTACATCCTATGCCCTACTTTTTTGCTCCAGTTGGAGGAACTATTTGCGGCCTTTCACCAGAAGTAACCAGTGGACCCTTACAGGACAGCGGCTGCCTTAAATGACCGCCTCATATCTTTTGAATTAAGCCTGCCAATTTTTCGTTTCCTATGAGAAAATCATTTTCTGAAAAAAAAGTTTGCTATTTTTTCAATAAAACTCTGTTTCCCACCAAAAATGAAGTTGTCTGCATGAAAGAGTTGAAAGGCTCCGAAACCACCTAGAGATCAAAATTTAGCAGCAGTGTTGTAATTGTGAACGAGTCTACAATGAAGACAGCACGCGAGAATTTTTCGAGATGGTGCCATAGTAATATAGTTACACGCCATTGATGATACGGAAAAGGCCCTCACTTGTTTTGCTCTTTCCTTCATTCGTCACCGTGTCTCTCCACCTGGCCAAGTGCTCCTCCTCACCGTTCCGAGGAGGAAGAGTGGCGAGCGCACGTATCTATGAGCAGACTACAGGTTTGTAGATGGCGAGCCAATGGCATGTTGACTACGTGGCCAACGCTCGACGGGATGAATCATGTCAAAAGAACTCCAGAGGAGAAGGAGTATATTTTCAGATTTCATTGGGCACCTGCAGCTCCTGGCACTGCCATGTTTGGCATTGTTGATATTGACGGCATTCTGAACACGATGCACACGATTACTTAAAATGTAAAAAGATTATCGAAGATAGCTTAGGGGCCGAAGAGCCCCCAGTCAACTCCAACATTTTTTCAAACGTCACATGTTTTAAACGTCAATTGAATGTGGAAGCGATGGGCGACGCTTGATGCCTGTCAACTAGGTATGAACCAGCCGTGCAATGGCCACTTTTTGTTATTTTGGTGCCGCTTGTCGCAGCTCCGACTAACAGTCACCTGGGCAGAGCCAGGTGACTAACTGGCTATATATACGACTAAATGGGCAGAGCCGCTGGCCCTGCACCCTTAAGAGGTGCCCTAAAGTTAACTCTCTCCCTCATTCCTTCAATGGAATTCTACACAAAGTTTGTGACAAAGCTTTGTCACATTCATCAAAATAGCTGAAATGTCTAGAAGAATTAAAATCAATATTACAACTACCATCAGAGTGAAACTGCTGAGACAAAACGGGTAGAAACTTGGTTTCACAATGTGAATGTAACGTCCCTATTTGCCAAAAGAGATGGCAATTTGGGGAGAGCCAGAAGAAGCAATTCCTCCTTTTAACTATCAGGTGGCGCTGCATAGATCTGTCACTGAGTTATACAACGATTCACAAACTAAATTCTCATAACACTTGCATCTGATTTCTTTCTCTGCGAATTCGCACACACCCTTTCATTACTACAGTCGAACTCTGCTACAACAAAACTGACGGCGTGCGGAAAAAGTTTTGTTGTAGTGGAATAAAAAAATTACAGCTGACCTGAGCTTGCAAAACGAAAATGCGTTGAACCCCTTTATAACAGGCATGGTTCGGGTGGCAATTCTTGTCTTTTATACGATCGAGATGTCTCTTATAAACAGGGTACCTCGTACGTGTTTTCTTATCAACCCGTATTTCACTGTTGGCACGCTGGTGTCTCTTATGCCTATTTGTGTCTCTCAGTGTCTCTCAAAAAGGGGTTCGACTGTATTTCAAAAATTCAGAAGTGTGGGCTGCTTCCCTGCCGTTTTCAGCAACGTGATGACGCGATTCTCACACATGCATATATTAAAAAGCACACCGCAACAATGGCCACAACGGCTTTCGAGAAGAAACCTAACAGTTGCACCAACACGATAACACCAGTAGCTGTACTATCAAAAGTTATCTGACAACGCCGAGATGGAGGCGTGGCGAAGACTTACGCTTATGGGTCTCCTACACAGTAGACCGCGCCTACTGTGTCCGTTCACTCTAAAAGCGTGGTGGCGCTCTCCACATTGAGACTCCACACTGGTGCCTAACGTGGGGCTCTTGGAGCATCAGACGACAGTAGACGTGGTCAGAACGAACCAAAACTACACACATTTATTTAAATCTTTTTAGAACGATGGTATTGTCAGCCGAACAATTATACATCAAGTGTGCTCTAACAAGCTAAAACAACCTTACATATAATTATGCAACACTCAGCAGCATAACAAACGCAAGGTTGCAGCGCCAACACTTTACTCACCACATGGACACCCGGCAGATGGCCCGCGGTGCCATGAACCGGAGACCCACGCGAGAGAACCACGCACGCCGACTGCCATGAGCCAAAAAGGCTCGCTCAACTCTCTCGTGCCACCAACAAGGCTTGCGGCCAGATGTAACCACCGGCGCTACCAATCTAACTATGATGATGATGATAATGATGGTGATAAAAAAAGCTCGCGAGCACGCCACCTACAGCTTAATAATTGTGAACCCAAAACGCGGCTTCTACATGAGACACGCACGCCACGAGGGGTAAGCAACTTTACAAGAGGTGTTAACACATTCACAACGGGGAACCGAGAATTTTTTGTCGTAGCGGAAAGTTCGTTGAAGCGATGTACGTTGTAGCTAGGTTAGACTGTATTCCGGTCAACCACCACTTGTGGCAGGCCCGCTTTCTTGATAACGCAAATGCGGCTCTGATTAGTGACCACACTGGCCAAGCGCGAAAAAAAACCAAAAGCATTGGCATTTGCACAAAGCAGCTGGTGAAGAAAACTATGAACTGAGTGACTGAGCTTCAGCTTCGGATTGTCTGTGCTTCGGAATCAAGCCAGTGGCAAAAGCAGGGCAGTCTCATTGCCATCGGTATCGAGCAATGACGGCCCCCACGCTTAGTAAACAGCGGCAGTTTATGGTGACGCGTACGCGCGTTTTAGACTTCGTCGACATATTTTCATGTTCCACTGTATACAGGACCAGACAAGATTACGAAGCAAGTTGTAAATCAAGAGGAAAGAAGCCTTTTCATTGTATAGCTTGACAATACCCATTTTGAAAATAAGAGCCGCTGATTTTTCTCCCGCACTCCACACAGGTGGTAGTCTCCCTCCCCCCCCCAGTTTTTACAATACAGAATCTATTTTTCTTTTCCTCTTTTCATTTTTTCAATCAATTAAGCCTGTTATACGTAGTGGCACCAGGTGGGGCCCTTTATTTTTCTTTCCTTTTCATTCCCCGCCATATCATATGTATACAGGAAATTCTAAGTGAAGCACAAGAGCATTCAAATTCAGCTTACCTGTGGTGGCGCAGTCCATTCATTCATAATTTTTCCTATGCACGGTTTTCCCATTGCAATTACTGAAAGTAGGAAGAGACAAAAATTATTAGAAGCTCAGTAAATCATACTGAAAAAGATAAATAGAAACTTAATGAATTGTACACAACAAGCTATAATACAGAAATATGTGGTCTTTTTAGAATTTGTATGTTAGTGAATTGTACATTGTGCTAAAGGTCTTATAAGCCCACTTTAGTTGACTTAACATACAGACGGATGCATAATTCAAGGTATGTGAAACATCGAACACATACCCCATTTACTTGTGTAATGGACCCATCTTTTTTTCAGAAGAGTTGACGTCATATTAGGGAGAAGGTTCATTACGCGGAAGAAAAAAGTCACATTATTTAAAACAGCGAAAATTTTGCATGATTGTTTTGGCCCGCGAAATGGGCAACAAATCTTTTTTGTAGCCTAAAGCTCTTCCTTTATTCTGCCGAAACGAACGCGCACGGATCAGCGCCAAAGTGTCATCCAAGCGCTCTATTCCAATGCTCCAGCGCATGCAGCCGTCTCGCTAGCGTATCGTCCGAACATCCCTTGAGCAATAAGTGTCAAACTAAACTTTCTACGACGAATCTGACAACAAAAACGAAGCATCAGATGGTGGCGCACCGACGTTGTGGGTGCACAGCGTGCCGTCAGCAGAGTTTGCACTTTGCATAGCCTCCAAGATGGCGAGCGTGCGACAAGAAAGACATGCCGGGCGCCCGTCATCTTCGAGGCTATGCGCTTTGTTTCTTGCTTTGTTTCCGTACCGCTGTGTTTGCATGGCTCTAAAAGCAAGAAGGTTCCTCCTGCATTTGACAGACGGCACTCTACTGCAAAAGGTGCGACTTTTAAGTTTTGATTAACGTCATCCCCGCGCGCCCTGCTCACAACTGTTAAGCATGATTGCCTAACTGTATATTTACTTTCATTGCATCATTATTTGTTGATATAATGCCTTGATTTGATATTGTTTCAATTTGCAATGCCACTGACTATCACACCAAAATAATACGAACAGATACATTAGAAAAAAATTTTCAAGAACCAAGATGGGGGTGGGTTCCTTACGTGAGTAAATACAGTACCTTAATAATGAGGAAATGTCACTCTGCCCCAAACAAATCATTAGAGCTGAGTAAAGGAACGTGATCTTGTAAAACAGGTCAAATCTGATGCATAACTACATTGAATAAACGAGAAACTCACCGTTTAGTGGTCTTCAATTTTTACACCATCGCCATGTTCCCGTCACCATGTTCATGTGGTCGAATACGTGAGCCTCCTCAGCAACCTCCCTGGCAAGTAAACTGTCTACACGTTTCGGAGGCAGGTTAGAATAGATGTCGTCACCTGCAGGCGTGCTGCGAAGGTTCGGGTCACCACAGCGAGAGATGGCCATGTCAATGCCCCCTTCAGAGTTTCTGGGGCTGGAACAGTCCTTCTTGGCTTCACACCCCAGAGTCCGCAGAGTCCCCGCAAATTTCATGACAACGGCAACATCCGGAAGCTATTCCGATAGGTCATTGCCATGGTCTTTAGTGCCGTCCTTCTTGCCTTTTTCACCAACTCCCGAGAGGGCATCGGGAGAGCCATCACCGAGGCTGGACAGAACCTCTGAGGAGGCTCGTTGGGACTTGTGATGGTCGAGGTAGGGTTGTCGAGGGAAACAAACATACTGGTAGGCAAAGCGCGTGAATCGAAGGCAGGACAGTTCGTCGTCTTCTTCTGGCACTTTCAAAGTACAGGATCTTTGCTGTCAGCCCTTCTCAATTTCAATAATGTTCCATAGTCTTAGTCGATCTTCCAACCATTTTTCATCTAGCATGATACTCTGGCTTGCATATCTGCACTGGGGCCCACTTTTCCACTTCGCCTTTGAGGAATGACATCATAACCAAGTTGTAGTATGGTCACTAGAGTTGGATGACATACGTGTTGGTGGTCATTCAATCTCTTCACAAGTCGCTTGGGTTCTTTCCACCAGACTAAGTGCGGCGTTGATTCACGCGTAGATGCTCCTCTTGGTAGAATGCCAAAAGTGCTCTGCTTTGCATAGTTCTTCATCTTTACTTTGAGAGAATGCAACATGTTGAGATGACACTGCTGTCTAGGTCCGAGGTCAGTCGGTCGGTCGGTCGGTGGGCCGGCCGACCCGCCGGCCAGCCAGACAGACAGACAGGCTGGCTGTCAGTCTGTCTGTCTAGCTGCCTGTAACTTTTATCTCTCCTGGCGGTTCCGATAATGCTATCTTTACCATAATCAGTATGGCATAACATGAGAGAATGAGGAGCATAAGTGACTAATCACAACGTGAAAATCATGACATTTATGTCATGAATATCATGATTTACATTTAATGGTCTTGCTGCTCTTGTGGTGGTTTCGTTCACATGGCATATTGCAACACTGGTATAGTATGACATGACTGCATGGTGAATGTAAGTGACAGACCCTATCGTCGACATCATGACATGCATGTCATGCAAGTCATGACTACACGCCACGCTCATGGTGCGCTCACAGTCATTTCGCTAGCTTCACATATCCAAAATTTGTAATATTGGGATGTGAATGAATAACGAAGGTATATGACAAGTCTAAACATGATAATCATAAATGGACATCATGTAAAACATTACTACATGCCATGCTCATAGTGCGCTCACGGCCATTTTACTAGCTTCACATACACCAAATTTGGTATTACACGACGTGAATGAATGACGACAGTATGCGATTGGTGCAAACATGATAATCATGTTTGCACCAGATGTGTGTCATGTAACAACATGACTACATGCCACACTCATGACGCGCTCACGGCTTTTTTGCCAGCTTCACATATAGAAAATTTGGTATTACTGTACGTGAATGAATGACGAAGGTATGTGACTGGTGCAAACATGATAATCATGAGATGCGTGTCATGTAAGAGCATGACAACACCGCGCACATGATGCATTCATGGTCCTTTTGCTAGCTTCATGCATACTAAATTTGTTATTAACGAACATGAATAGACTACGAAGGTATATGACTCGTTCAAACATGATAATCATGACATGCGTGTCATGTCATGATTAGGACGCCCCTACCGTCAAAACTCCGACAAGTGACGACATCAGATTGAGGATGTCAAGCATCGGCAGTATAAATGCTCCGATTGCCAAGTGTCCCGGCAGTGGGCAATGTAGCAGCAGCAGCTTCAGCATGTTGCCTAAAAGCTTCTTCTTGTTTACACAGGTACGTTATCTCGACAATTCGTACTGTATTCGTTCTGATGATCGATTCCTGCTGCTGCTGTGTTGCCCTCAAGAATGTTTGAGTAGTAGTTTTATTTGCAATTGTTCTTACGTTATAAATTGCCTTGGTCATCTTCTCACGTGCGGTGACGTTGAGCTTAATCCTGGTCCCAGGAAACCTGTGTCCTCTAAAACGAGCAAATCTGATGAATCCCTGGCAAGCCCTCTTAACTCCCTTCAGATGTCAGCTGAGATGTCTAGTTGTGACATTCCTTCTCTTGTGAAGATGATCGCTGATTTAGTTGCCTGCCAGAAAAGTATGTGTCAAGACATATCAGATATAAAAATTGCCGTGAATACTCGTTTCGATACCTTGGAATTGCGTGTGGCTCCTCTCGAGAATTCGCTTTCCAAGGCGCCGATGGATCAAGACTGAGATCAGCTTCGCCCTGAGATAGTTAACTTAAGCGCATTGTTGCCGAACTAACCATGAAATGTGACGATCTACAAAATCGTTCATGAAGAAATAACATTATTCTTCATCGTATACAAGATGCGAACGAGTCTCATGACACACTGGGGTCCAAGGTTTCGAACGTATTCAACAAGCTTTCTCTGTAATGCCCGCGGATGGAACGCTTCGCCAGGTTAGGCAGAATGCGCCCTGCACAGTCTCGTCCTATTATTATAAAGTTGCTTGATTTCAGTGATCAGTTGGCAATGCTGAACAACGCGCATAAGCTAAAACAGACCGGTCTGAAGCTCTCCGAATATTTTTCATCTAGAGTGTGCTCAGTACGCTAGAAAGTTTGGGATGCTTCGATTGAGCAACGTAACAATGTCTCTAACATTAAAATGAGATTTGATCACTTATTCATTGATAATATCCGTTAGAACTGGGACAGCATCACGAATAGCTTGGCTCGAGCTCCTGGTTTTGAATCTATAAGCACCAAACCGCCAAATGCACCATTTTCATTAGGTTGACAATCCCATTCAACTATTACACAGCTGGCACTTTCGAATGTTAATGCTAGAAGCATAACTAACAAATTTCCACAGTTTCTTTTGCTAGTTTATTCATCTTCCCCTCATATTGTCACGTTCTTGTCAAAAAGAAAGACAATGACAGTTGTGCATGTGCCATGAAGTACAATGAAATGGATGAAAAAGAAGAACTCTTTTGCACGTTCTATTAAAAGAACCTACCTGCTTCTGGTGTCTCAGTTTCTGCTGCAAGACCTCTGTTTCGACGTCGTGACACTGGTGGAGGTGCTGGAGCCTACAACCTGATGCAGGACAGTCTTGCTCGGACCCGTTCACCTAGTCCAGAGACTCAGCCCCTCGTCACGACTCCAGTGCACCGATTCAGTCGGCGCCTACTAGGCCTAAGTTCAGAGTCCGCACCTGTTCCGCCTCTTTCCAGCATGGCAGCTCCTACGACATCCACGGTTATCCCGCCATCGCAGACCACTCTTCCCTCGCAGGTAACTCTTGAACATCCTCGCGTTCCTGAAGTTTTCCGTGGGGAAGAGTACGAGGATGTCGAGGACTGGCTCGAACAGTTCGAAGGGGTCGCAGTATTCAATCACTGGAGCGAACAGCACAAACTTGGCCGTGCATATTTCGCACTGGAAGATAGCGCTCGCACGTGGTATGAGAACCGCGAGGCTACATTCCAATCTTGGGAAGACTTCCGTCGAAAGCTCCTCGCTACATTTTTGAACTCGGACCAACGGGATCACGCACAGCAAGTGATTGAGGCATGCGTGCAAAAACCCAATGAAACAGCCGCCATGTACACACAGGGTATGATAAGTCTGTTTCGACGAGCTGACCCTGACATGCCCGAGGCGAAGAAGGTGCGTCACCTAATGCAGGGTGTTAAGGAACAAGTGTTTGCGGGCCTCGTACGAAATCCACCTACAACTGTAGATGAATTCATAAGAGAGGCGACAGTCATCGAGCGCGCACTGCAACAACGACACCGACACTTTGACCGCCTGCAGAACCACACAGCAGTAAGTGCTGCAGCTCAGAACACTGCCGTATGCGAAAGTTCCCTATGACAAAAGATTAGGGAAATACTGCGTGAGGAACTTCGAGCCCTCTGCGTTCCCCCTGCTCAACCTCCAGTCGCATCTGTTGCCGAAATCGTCCGCCAGGATTTGAAGCAAGCCATTACACCACCCGCGCCAAATCCTAAGCCACATCCAGCGAGCTACGCTGATGTGGTCCGTCGTCCTCCACCGACATTTGTGGCGACGCCCTTCCAGCCACGACGCACTGCCGTACCTTGGTGGCAACGAGATTCTACGAGACGACCACCAGTTCGCCGAACTGACTTGTGGCGCATGGCCGACCGTCGACCTATTTGCTACCGCTGCGGAGAACCCAGTCACATTGCCCGCTATTGCCGTCACGGCGATTCTGGGTTCGGGAACTTTTCTCGTCCCGCTTCTTTCCGCTCCGAAGACCATCGTGCCCACGATGCCGATCAACTATCGCCTGCTCAAGCAACGCCACCGCGTCGCTGGCGATCTCCATCGCCTGCGCGTCACCGTGACTTCCCTCAGAGCTACGCGGAAGTCACCAGAGGCCGTTCGCCTAGCCCGCGCCGGGGAAACTAACTGATGCGACCTCGGGGGGCAAGGTTGCCAATCGTCGACACACTGAAAAGTTCCCCCAATCATCGCAAGAAGGTATGACGACAACGACGATGAATAGGACGACAAATAATAATGCTGATGAAGTTGTACGTGCCGATCTGAGCGTTCTCATTGACGGATATCACGTTACAGCACTGGTCGACACTTGCGCCGACTTCTCAATCATGCGACAAGAGCTCGCCGACCACCTCAGAAAGGTCAAGACACCGTGGACAGGGCCGCACATAAGAAGTGCTGGTGGTCAGTTGATGACACCCATGGGTAAATGCACCACTAGACTTCGCATCGGAGATTCTAGTTTCGTGGCCACTTTCGTCCTGTTGCCAGACTGCTGTAAAGAGTTAATTTTGGGCATGGATTTTCTTCAAGATCATGGCGCTGTTATCAACATCCCTCAACGTATGGTGACGTTTTGCGCTCATCCTTATGCCGACAACAGCAGTGAAGAACCACGCGGCCGTTTGCGAATAGCCGACAATGTGACACTCCCACCGAGATCCTGCTGCCTTGTGTCGGTGTCCAGTGGGTGTCCTTGCTATAAAGATGCGATAGCGGAGCACATAGTCACTCTTTTGTTCACGCAAGGCATTTCCATCGCGAGGGGCGTCCTGGCGCTTACTGCTGGACAGGCAGAAGTGCTCCTCACAAACTTCAGCAACGAGCGCCGTCGAATTCAGAAGGGTACCGCAATTGCTTACTACGACGATGTAGACCAAGCTGGGGATTGTTTTACCTTGCAACCAGATGACGCGGCTGTCCCCGCCTCGACAACTTTGTCGGTGGACATCTGCTCTACGCTACCGTCCTCTGATAGGAAGCACCTGCTTGAACTTATACACCAATTCGAAGACTGCTTTTCGCGTACGTCAAAGGTACAGCAAACACCATTGACCAAGCACCGCATCATTACTGAAGACAACACGCGACCGATTCGGCAAAACCCCTACCGTGTGTCTCCGAAAGAGCGCGAGAAGATTCAGAAGCAAGTACACAAGATGCTCGCGGATGACGTCATACAACCTTCGAAAAGTCCTTGGGCGTCCTCCGTGGTTTTGGTCAAGAAAAAAGACGGCAGCTTGCGCTTCTGTATTGATTATCGCAAGTTGAACCAAGTCACGAAGAAAGACGTCTATCTACTGCCCCGCATAGACGATTCACTCGATCGGCTGCGTCATGCGCGCTATTTCTCTTCAATGGACCTCCGAAGCGGCTACTGGCAGATAGAAGTCAACGAGAGAGATCGTGAAAAAACGGCCTTCGTGACGCCCGACGGCCTATACGAATTTAAGGTGCTTCCTTTTGGGTTGCGCTCGGCGCCAGCCACTTTTCAGCGTCTCATGGACACCGTACTATCAGGCCTGAAGTGGCAAACATGCTTGGTCTATCTGGACGATTTATTGTATTCTCAGCAACATTCGAGGAACATCTCAGCCGTTTATTCACCGTCCTCCAAGCCATACAATCGGCCGGCCTTATTTTAAAACCGGAAAAATGTCATTTTGGTTTTAATGAACTCAGCTTCCTAGGCCACATCGTCAGTTACGAGGGTGTTCAACCTGACCCGGCCAAAATAGACGCCGTAGCGCAATTTCCTGCACCATGCGACAAAAAGACCATGAGACGCTTTTTAGGGTTGTGTGCCTATTACCGGCGATTTATTGAGGACTTTTCGTCTATTGCGGCGCCATTGACACGACTGACACGTGAGGACGTCCCCTTCTTTTGGGGTGAACAACAGCAAATGGCGTTCAATGAACTACGACAACGCCTGCAAACACCTCCAGTCCTCGCGCACTTCGACCAGGAAGCCCCTACAGCACTTCACACTGACGCCAGCAATGTAGGTCTGGATGCCGTTCTGGTGCAGTGGCAAAACGGCTGTGAAAGAGTAATAGCCTACGCCAGCAGAACTCTCTCTCGCACGGAGGAGAACTACTCGACTACCGAGAAGGAGTGTCTCGCCGTGGTGTGGGCGGTCATCAAATTTCGTCCATATTTGTACGGCCGCTCCTTCAAGGTTGTTAGCGACCATCACTCTTTGTGTTGGCTCACCAACCTTAAAGATCCATCTGGCCGTTTGGCAAGACTTCAAGAGTTCGACATGACCATCGTCTATAAATCTGGGAAGCGGCACACCGACGCCGACTGTCTCTCACGGTCGCCAGTGGAGACTGTCGCTCGTGATGACGAAAACATCGACGCGGCATTCTTGGCAGTCGTCAACACGGCCACTATTGCACAGGAGCAGCGCAGTGACCCCGATCTGTTACCACTCATTGAATATTTAGAAGGACGACGTAAGGACGTGCCGCGGTTATTTGCCAGAGGACTGCCATCTTTTTGCTTGCGAAACAATGTTCTCTATAAGAAAAACTTCTCACCAACCGGCAACCCGCACTTGCTCGTCGTGCCTGCCTCTCTTCGAAAAGAAATATGGAAGCGTGCCATGATGAAGCAACTTCTGGTCATCTAGGCTACACCCGAACATTGTACCGACTGCGATTCAAGTACTACTGGCCAAAGTTACCCGCTGATGTTAAGCATCACGTGCGAACTTGCACCGACTGCCAAAGACGCAAAGCACCTCCTAGCAAGCCAGCCGGTCTTTTACATCCAGTCCTAGCACCAGCGAAGCCGTTCACCCAGATTGGAATGAATTTCCTGGGCCCCTTTCCAACTTCCACAACAGGTAACAGATGGATAATCGTGGCCACCGATTACCTCTCCCGTTATGCGGAGACTAAAGCTATGCAGCGTGGCACAGCAGCAGAGGCCGCTCAGTTCTTCATCGAAAACATCGTCCTTCGGCATGGCGCTCCGACAGCAGTGATCACAGACAGAGGACCTGCCTTCACCGCAGAGCTTTTGGAGTCGGTTCTCAGACTCAGCGGTACAGCTCACCGGAGAACAACTGCTTACCATCCGCAGACAAACGGAGTGACAGAGTGCCTCAATAGGACCCTCACAGACATGATCAGCATGTACGTTGACATGGAACATAAAAACTGGGATCAGATATTGCCGTACGTGACCTTTGCCTATAATACCGCTCGACAAGAAATCACTGGAATGACGCCGTTCAGTCTGATCTATGGTCGCGAAGTCACGACAACGTTGGACGCCATGTTGCCGCATGAGTGTGACGACATCCATGTGGACGCCGAAGAGTTCACTCAGCGCGCCGAGGAAGCCAGACAGCTCGCGCGTGTGCGCATCTGTCATCAACAGCATCAAGATGCACAACGGTACGACCCCCGACACAAGTTTATTAGCTACACACCAGGCGACAAGGTATGGGTCTGGATTCCGATACGTCGACGTGGACTGTCGGAAAAACTGCTAAGACGATACTTTGGCCCATACAGCGTCACGCGACGCTTGAACGACGGGAACTATGAAGTTGTTCCCGACACTGACTGTAGTTCTAAGCGTCAAAATCATTTACCCGAAGTCGTACACGTCGTGCGTATGAAACCGTATTTATCCAGTTGACGCGACCACTTCATACGCCTGGTAGAGCGCCTAGGTTGCGCATCGGGACGATGCCTCTTTCGGAGGGAGGCAAATGTCACGTTCTTGTCAAAAAGGAAGAAAATGACAGTTGTGCATGTGCCATGAAGTACAATGATATGGATGAAAAAGAAGAATTCTTTTGCGCGTTCTATTAAAAGAACCTACCTGCTTCTGGTGTCTCAGTTTCTGCCGCAAGACCTCTGTTTCGACGTCGTGACAATATTATATGCATCACTGAAACATCGCTTCATAAGGATATCCATGATACGGAATTCACTCCTCCTGGTTACATCACCATCCGGTGCGACCGCCAGTATAAGAAAGTAGGAGGCGTCGCTTTACTCTTGCGCGCTGATTTTAAATTACAAATTTTTTCAGGCCCTCATCATGTAGAATCAGTTTGGTTCAGGTTACTAGCGCAAAAGCAGAATTTAACAATTTGTGGTCTTTATCGCCCTCCTCATAGCTCCAGTGACTTCTTCGATAATATTTCTCAGTTCATTCATGACCATAGCGTCGACAGCACAAGCTGAATCATTCTTGGCGACTTCAATGTTCCGGGCATTCATTGGCCTTCCCTCACATATTCCACCACTAATTCATCTATCTGTAGGGCATTAATTTCATTTTCCTCGTACCATAACCTGATACAGTTACTTCAAAAGAACACGCGGCAGAACTCTATGCTCGACCTAGTCTTTATCAGTGACAGTCTAGCTAAGTGAGGCTTTATACACGATATATATAGAGGGAACTTCGAACCATGACGCCGTCCTTGTACACATTAATTGTCCTATCCCGCATGAACGTTACAGCTACTCTAAATTTCGGGATTTCAACAAAGCTGACGATACGTCTATCTCTGATACTCTGGCGGATAACTTTGACTATTTCTTGTCACTTAGCACTGCGTCTCCTGTCGACAGTGTTGTTGATTATTTTGAGACATTAGTGAAATTCTGCATCAATAATTACATTCCATTAAAAACAAAAAGTTGAATAACAATCTGCTTTGGATTAACAGAGATATATTGCATTTATCTCGCCGTGTTGCCAAACTGCGTAAAACCAGACATGCTAACCCTGAGCTACAAGCTTCCTTCGAGAAAGCCAAGGCGGAACTTCACGCTTGCACAAAAGACTTCTACTTTTCTGTACAACTTCCTTTATTACTTAAATCCAATCCTCGCAGGATCTGGACTTCAGTCTGGCCTAGTACAACAACCAGTTCCTCTTTCAAGATTAATGACACCATTACAAACGACCCCATTGTAGTTTCTAACGCGCATTTAACTTTTATTTTCAGTCAGTTTTCACCCTCGACATTCATGTTGTTCCAATTTTTAATCATGGCGTACAAACCAATAAACTAGGTGATATTGTAATAAGCACTGAAGGTGTATTGAACTTAATCTTGAATCTCGACACCAAGAAATGTTCTGGTTCTGACGGCATACCGAATTACTTTCTAGTGACATACTCTGCACGGACAGGCCGTTACCTCACTAATTTTTCGGAAATCCCTACACTGTGGTGAAGTACCATCTTCATGAAAAACAGCGAAATGTTTGCCTTTGTATAAATCTGGTGATAAACAACTCTTATCTAATTAAAGGCCAATATCTCTTACACCACAGTCATGCAAGATGTTGGAACACATTGACAAGATGTTGGAACACATTCACAAGATGTTGGAACACATTCACAAGCATATAATTGAATTCCTCGATTCCAATGAAATTCTAAGATCTGCTCAGCACGATTTTCGTCGTGGCTACAGCACGGTTACTTCGTCGAGTTTGTTCATGATGTAGCCTTTAACCTAGACATAGGAAATCAAATAGATGCCATTTTCATTGACTTATCTAAAGCTTTCGACTCTGTTCTTCATTCTAAGTAGCTAGTGAAATTAGATACCATACTCAATGATTCCCGTCTTGTTTTTTGAGTCGCCAGTTTCCTTCATTATTGCTCACAATTTGTTTCCTTCAACTCAGTGGAGTCATCCCTTGTTGACGTCACGTCAGGTGTTCCTCAGGGATCTGTACTAGGTCCATTATTATTCTTCATATATTTTAATGATTTACCTCACTGCACCTCATCTAAAATAAGACTTTATGCTGATGATTGGGTATTACACAAAGCCATAATTCTGCGGAAGATCATCACCGTCTTTCACAATCGCTCATTTCTTTCAGCTCTTAGTGTGAAAAATGGCAGATGAACGTCAACTGCACTAAAACAGTCGTCATGTCATTTACCAATGCGCAGAATTCGTTTTGGTTTGATTAATACTTGGATGGTATACAACTTAAAAGAGTCTCACGATATAAATATTTGGGTGTGATTCTGACAAAAAAAATCTTTCCTGGACCAACCACATTGAATATATCAGCGCGAAAGCTCTAAAAAAGATATGTTATTTGCGCCATACTTTGGCTAAATCCTCCCGTGATACCAAATTACTTCTGTATAAAACGTTCATTCGCCCTATTCTTGAATACGCATTTGTTGTTTGGTACCCTCACAAACAAGGTGACCTAAAAATCCTCGACAGCGTTCAACGTAAGGCCATCCGCCACATATGCGGTAACTGCAGCCACAGCTACTCACCAACACAGGCTCTGCAATCACTGAACATTGCTATCTCGTTATTGCATCGAATTTAAAAACTATTATATACAGTCGTCAACTCTACTCCTGGCATCTTTGGTAGTAACTACATCGCAATTATGGAAGAATCTTGCACCCGCAGCTTCCACATCTTGAACATAAAGCCTTTATTTGCTCGTACTAACACATTCAAGTTTAGTTTTTTCCCACGTACTATAGACCTCTGGAATTTCCTACCGGGCAGTATTCGTTCACTATCATTACAGTACTTCATTGATGCCGCTATTGCCAATTTAGAAAATAGGTAAAGATCGTGTTTGCAATACCCTAGTGATGTTTTCTTATGTATTGCTGTAATGTATTTCAGTTTTATAATTGTTTTATTGTTGTTGCTCTGTTTGTATTAGTTTTGTATAACTCATCCACTCCTGCTATAGCCCTGCATTAAGACTCGAGTACATTCAAATAAATAAATAAATAAAATAAATAAATGTAAAACTTGGCTACATTTTTTGCTACACTCATAGTGTGCTTGCGGTCGTTTCGCTAGCTACACATATACCAAATTTAGTATTAGGTGACGTGATGAAACGACGAACGCAAATACCAGGTGCAAACATGAAAATCATGTACGGCATAATTTACATTCGCCTCACAGCACTGTGCTGATTTTAAAGTGACATATCAACCTTCCTTATTCGTGCTTTGAATATTGATTTCCACTGTACATGGAATCTGCCATTTTTTTTACTGTACACACAAGCCTTTTCGTGCCTCTTTGTGACATGAGCCATTCACCCTACTCTTCTTATATATGTGTTTTAGTACATGCAATAGCTTTTCAGTTGCGAGTGAGTGTTTGCAGTGTAAGCTTTATTCTAACATGTAGTTACAGTGCCATGGTATATCGGTCGGTTAAAGTTGCTTGTTACTTATACAGTCGAGCCCACATATAACGGCCCCCACTTAAAACGAACTTTCGCTTAAAACGAACATTATCTGTATTACCGTGAAAATACATATTGTTTCAAAGGCACGAAATTCCACTTACAACGAACGTCTCCAAGCGCCACCGATCGGTTACAGCGAACGTAGTCAGCGCTCTGCCAACTTCCCTGGGAAGCCACTTTCATTCACCAATCAGGCATTGGCACGGGCCTATAGATTCTTACTTGTTAAACGCCAAACCTGCCTGCGCCCCTCTAGTCACCGCTCTTCTCCGACCGCTGTTTGTTACTGCACCCCTCCGCCCATTGTCTCCCCCGCTACCCTGAGCACCCCACATTGCCAGACGAGATCCGTGTTTTTACACAGCCACCGATCTTTCAAAGACCGGTTGGCCGTCTCCCCTGTTTTTGATCGCTGGTACTTGTCGTTGGCGTTGCCGGCCTGGAGTGACCAGACCATTTGGCAACACAGTCGGCCACAGACTGTATCCGATTGTTTGCACAAGTGTCTTATCGTATCGTTCTACTGCACACGCATACGCTACCCCACCGACTCTGAAAATTGGCAATTCGTTCTGTGTTTAGGAACTGTTTTCGCTCACTTCGCACTCGGCTCAGCATGCCCTCAGCACGCTTGCGGAAGCGTGAAAATGGCTGTTAATATCGCGCGGAACGAATCGCGAAACATCGAAGTCGGCGAGGCCATGCAAACCCACTAACACAATAGAACGATTCTTTGACCACGACCGCCGATGCATTGCACACCACCCCGCGCGCTGATCCAGGCAGCCGTGCTTCGACCTCTACTCATGCAGGCACTCTTTTCTACGCGCGAGTTGCGTGTTTCGTAGAACTTTCAAGCCAGCTACCTAACCTGCCTCCTTCCCGCGTGTTCAAGGTCACCTTCCAGCCGTATCCTCCCCTCTCTTCACCCTATCGCAAATAACTCCCCCTTCTCTCGCAAATATGCTCTCCTCACTTGAGAAAAAACCCTTCGCCCATCTCTACCGCTCCGCGACTCGAATTCAGAAGTTTCGTTTTCTGACTGGAAACGGGCCCAGAGCTGTACCATGCGTTTTGCATCTCTGCCGTGTGTGCGCGTCTTGCTCGCTCTTGGTGTGCTCATGTGTGGTCAGTATGGTGGGCGGGAGGCCTTGCACGCTTTTTCCTGCCACTCAACAAAACGTCGAAATTGGGACCGCTTGGCTTGGGCGTGATTCGCACGTTAGGTGCCGCGTTTCGGAGTGCTTGATCATAGCTGTTGACCACCTGGCAGCCAACTTGTCGCTTTTGGGGGTCCCGGTATTCAGCTGTGGAGATGGTGAAAATTTCGTGGGCGAAGGTGACGGCTACATGCGCGTGAAACTGTCTTCGCGAGGCCGACTTCGTCGACGTCAGGCCCGATGCCGAGCCTGAAGCTTCCAAACAGAACCACTGTGGCGGCGATTTGTGGCAGCGTGTTGTCCACTTTGAAATGAGAGAGCGGGTGGGCCATTTGTTGGGATGGTTTCATAATGGCCGATGATAATGCCGACACCGCTAAACTGTGCACGGATACGGGCATTGTTAATTAAATGCACGGCAAGAGCAATTTGAAGGAATCGGATTGCGAGAACGACGAAACTTTGGAGCCAGTGCCTCACGCAGCTTATGCCACGAGCCTCTGGAAGAGCACGCTGCCGTTTGAGATACGTAACACCAAATCGCCCTTATCAATTCCGCTCTTCGAAACAGGTGCGTCACCGACTTTTTTGGGCAAAATGTTTGTGTTTTCACTGGCAACTTTTTTATAAGCGGTGTTCCATTTACTACGAACTTCGGGTTACAGCGAACGGATTCCGCGTCAGGCTCAGGTTCGTTTTAATGGGCTCGAATGTATATGGTGTGAGAGACACGCAGGCAGCCTAATGAATGTATTTTATTTTATGAAATACGGTTATTTCTATTGCAACCGTTAAATCCCAGAACCTTCCAATTTACTCGTCAATGGAGTCGATAGACACCGATACCAAATGTGTTTGCAAACTATAAACCAGTCCTGCCCTGTTAAGGCAACCAAGTTGTATTTTTTTTCTCATTTATGCTGAAGGCACACTGCCGCTCAACGATAATAATAAAAATGACAGTTCTGAGCCGCTCAACTGGTTCAACAGCAGGACAGGTCAAAATCGTAGACAAGCCGCCGCAGCTAAACATTAAAGCTTGTGAGTCACGCACCAATATGTTGGATCTTGCCAATTTCACTTGTTAGCACAGTGCAATCGAAAACTTGAAACGTGGGAACTGCGCACTTGTCGCGGCTGCTGCTGCAGCATAGACTTTTTCCGATGAGCGCCTGCTCGCCCGTTGGTGGCGCTTGTGTAATTGAAAAAAGGTGGGTCTGTGCGAATTTTCGAATATACGAACGAAGAGTAAAGCATGCAAATTCACTTTTGTTAGAATTGAGATTATTGAAAATTTTTTGCAGTATTCGCAATAAATGTATTATCCCACATGTAACCACCTGTAATAATAGCTTCACTGCAGTGTAGGAGTGCTAAGCCGTAAAAACACTATTCTAGGAGAAATCCACTTTGTCGCAAAGCTCTATTTCAAATTTAAAGGGGCCCCCCTATCGGAAAAATTGCCATGGTGGATACTGGAAAACATGGTGGGCGTAGTGGAAATAATACTGGGCATGGTGGAAATTATGATGGCTATGGTGGGACGTAGTGGAAAATATGGTGGTTATGCCGGGACATACTGGGTGGTATGGTGTACAGATGATGGGTAAAGTGGAAATGATGGTGGAAAGCAGAGGCTAGATAGTGGGTAATAATGGGACACTCTGCCCACCATTGCTATAATGCTGGGAATTCGCCTTAAGCATATGGTGGGTGGTGCTTATTATGGTGGGCTACATGGTGTACCAAGCTGAGAAAGTCTTCCCACGGATGCGATAATGCTGGGAAGCACTAAGCAGATGATGGGTGCTGCTTGTTATGGTGGGCCACATGGTGTACCAATCTGAGAAGCTCTGCCCACCATCGCGATAATGCTGTGAAGCAGTAAGCAGATGATGGGTGGGCTTATATAGGCGGGCCATTTATATAGTGTACCAAGCTGGGATCTGTACACTACATGTTCTACCACCATGATTTCCACCAAAGGTTAGGCCTACTGACTGAGCCCGTACAATTGTGTTATCCGTGCTTCCGGGTTTTAGAATACACGATTACAACGATTAAGTATGACAATACATCGCAGCCATATGGCATCAATTAACCTAAATGAAGCATTTTTCATTGTGTATGGCAAGAAGCAACAAACATCGATGCGACGCAATTGAAGCAATCCCAGAGAACGTAATTAAGTGTCTTCTCATCGACAGCCGCCGGTCGCACTCGCCGGCATTTCTCTAGCTCTTGTACGAGAACTCAGACGTGGCAACTCGTGTGCTTGGTGAACCATTACGATAGCGTAATGTTTCCGGCACACTGCATTCGTTTTGGCCCCAGCCGTTATGTGGTGGTGGTAGTGGTTAGAAGATGAGAAAAGGCACCTAATTTCTGCAACCCGGTCGGGAGCACGGCGCAGTGCCTCAGCCGTTATGTAGTTGTTGCTTTAGCGAAAGAGCTACAGCATTGCGCTGGCGCGACCGCCCTCTACATTGCGCGAAAAGCATCCCAATACTCAATCAAATAAATTAGGCGGGCGTATCTGTGGAATGAGCCTAGAAGCGTCATAAAGCGTCAGCAGATGTCGCCCTTTAGAACGAGCGCGAAACGGATATTAAACTTGGCAGACCCCGCCGGTAAACTATTACTGCTACCCAGTCCACTTGGTTTTTTTTTTCTTGAAGTTGTGAATTGTAAAAAAAAAAAAAAAAAAAAAAAGCACTAGTGCCATTAACATAGTGGCACTCGTTACAGGCCGCAGTTGCTTGTGTTTAATAAATGTGCAATTTTTAGTAGCAGGTGTAGATCTTGTCTATGTTGTGTACACGACAAACATAACTTAAGTTGATTCTTCAGTTTGTATGCCCACCAAGCATTTAACACACAATCAACGTCGTGTTGGTGTGGCGCAGTGGGTCTCATCAGACATGTGGCATCAGAGGTCGATCCATACAAACCAATATACATGTCGCTCGAACAATGCTTCAATACTGTCATGGCTCTCAAGACCATCTTGCAATGCTACAGGTAGACCTTGCAAAAGCTTTTGATCGTGTTCGTCATTCCTTCCTTTTTTCTCTTCTCGAACAAGCTAATGTTGGCAAAGTTGTTCCTAAAGGCGTTAAATTATGCTATAATGAATGCTCAACTCGTCTGATAGTTAATGGTCAACTCTCCAAGCCAGTTTCTATTCGCTCTTCTGTAAAACAGGGATGCCCGATGTCACCTCTTTTATTTGCACTTTATCTAGAACCACTGTGCTTAAGCATAATACAGTCGAGTTGCATTCATGGCTTTAGAATATTAGGCAGTGAGGTTAAAGTATTGGCTTATGCAGATGATGTCGCATTCTTTTGCACAGATAAACCAAGTGTCGAAAATGTGGTATGTACTATTGAAAAGTTTGGCGTAGTATCAGGAGCTCGTTTAAATGCCTCTAAAAGTTTAGGACTGTGGTTTGGCTTGTGGGGTAGCACACCGAACCACTTTGCAGGGATTAATTGGACAATAACTCCTCCAACATACCTCGGTGTACCATTGCATGCATATAGATTCAGTGCGCATTACTGGAAGGAACGTGTCCCTAAGCTTGAACGACAGGCCCAGACATTTGTGCCCTATCGACTCTCGATATTTGGGAGAGCTGAAGCTTGTAATACTTTCTTAGCGACAAACTTTACTATGTATTGCAACTTATTCATTGTGCAAGATTCTATATACAACGCTTTCATCGGATTTTCGCTACTTTCATATGGTCTTCGACTTTGAGCCCATGCGTCGTGATATTATATTCAAGCCAGTTAGTGAGGGTGGGTTAGGACTAAAACACCTTTATCTATGGCAAATAGTGTCCCGATTCTTCTTTTTTCGGGACAATTCCCATCCTGTAATCCGTTCCTTCTTGCAAGTTACACTTGTTGATTGCTTACCAGATTTAATTGTTTCATCCAACTTCTCCGAACGCCCATGCTTGTGGGGATTCATGCAGGAAGTTTACCTCGCAGTTCAGTTCCTTAAAGCTCGCTTCTCTGTAGAATACCTGTACTCAGTCACGCGCAAGGTGCTTTATAAGGACCTACTGAGTACACTCTTCCCACCTCCATTGTACCGTTCACTGTACGCCAATCTTCCTGGTCACGATGTGTTGAAGCGAGTGCGCAAAATGTACATTCCACCGAATTCAAAAACATTCTTCTATAAACTCCACTCTGAAACATTGGCGGTAAACACATGGTTAGAAAGAAAAGGTATTTTCATTCCGTCTGTTAACTGCCGTCTATGTGATGTGCCGGAAACGATTGAACATTGCTTTGTTAGCTGCAAAGATGCCATACTATTTTGGGATGTCCTTCAGCGAGCACTGAAAAAACGTTTCGTCATTAATTCTCACACAATACGTTATCTTCTGCCAGCAACACTTGATGAAGTACCATATGATATGTTTTTCCTCATGGGTTTGCACAGCTTGTGGAAGACACGAATGCAAGACCGCAATGCAGAGCCCACCACCTCTTCAAGCGCACACTTCATTCAAATGGCTATCCACCTAAAAACATCTACGATGAGCTAGACTTTAGACCGGACTGGTACTCCGTCTTAGAGAACTGTTTGACCTCACCCCTTTTTTGTTTGTATAACACGATGTGAAGAACTGTTCATGTGAGGAACTCACGCTGTGTTAGCCATTTAGTGTTTATGAGTAACGCTTGAGCGCTTACTTTGGCGATTTGATTTTACTTTTGTTCGCTTGATATTGTCTTTATTGCCCAAGTACTTTAATAAATACCATGAAAAAAAAAAAAATTGGTGTGGCGCAGTGGTTAGCGTCTTCAAATGGGAATCCGTAGGTTGCACGTTCGATCCTCCGTGGTGCTTTGTTTTTTTACTGGACGGGTGTTTTTATACCGTTTTTATAGAATTCTTTTTTATTTTTTGTGGCAGCTCGTCACGGTGATTCTGACGTCATTTCGCGCTCAAGTGTTGCCGGCACTGCAGCACCCACCATACCCACCATGCGCCATGGTGGGCGATTCCCACCATTCACCCACTACATTAATCCACTATAATGGTGGGTGGTGGTTTCCACCATGCCCACCATTCGTTTTTTTTCTGATAGGCCTGCAACACTTTAAGAGCTTGGTCAAAAAAAGCTGCCGGTCGGTGGTCAAGGCTACAGAGAACACGTGAGCCAAATATTATAGTGCAGCACGTGGCCTGAAATTCCCAACAATTCCCATAACAAGCTAAGAATTGCTTTTTTCTATTAGTAAATGATCCCATGAGCTCAAAAATCACTCATCACAGCTATTGCATGAACAATTAGCTGATTTGAGCATAGAACGCTCGGTCGTTACTGGGGCCGCCGTGAGAGGCCGTCCACCCATGTGTGTGCGATCACACTGAAAAGCTGCGTATTCGAAGAAAAAATGAGAGAGAGCAAGAAATTGGCCCCATATCTGCATGTCTCACTGCAAATGTCGAAAGATGATAGTCTTCCAGCTGGAGAGAGTGATAGAACATTTATTTGATGTTCTGCATGAGAAAGTGGGTGAATGGAATTCTGGAGGCGCTGTGTGAGACATGAGTGCCATCTGACAGTAATCTTCAAAAACGAAAGGATGGCCTCCGATATAGCAAGTGTGCACAGTCTCGGAGGCTACACTTTGTAGAAAGCAACATCATGGGTAGGTGGCAGCACCGCATCGTCTTAGCAAGGCATAGAAAACGCCCGCCTGTTTGTGCATAGCGTCGTATTGTCAGCGCCGTATAATAAATGCTACGGTTCTTTGAATCATGCATGCCTCTACTAGTATAAGGAAACTGAATTGATATTGCACGTCAGATACGTTCAATATTTACTTTTTAGTCTGCAATGCGCGCAAGTATGAGCACAGGAACAAGATCAATATTTGTGGATGTTGAGGAAGTGAAACTTAATACATTTTGGGTGACAGAAAGACAAGTCGACAGACAGTACGACAGCAGGGTCAAAATTCTTGCGTTGAGGTATGCAGAGAAAGACTATCATTTTTAACCCTTTACTGCCACATGTCACGAATTTGCGACATATCGAAAAAATTTGAGCGAGTAAGTCGCGAAATGTGTCCCACTTTTAATGCCGGCTGTCAAGTACTTGCGAGGCGTGTAGCTTTCAGCATGAAAAATTTAGTGCAGTCTCATCAAAGGTATTTTAAGCTACAACCAATTCTTTCGAAGCTGATAGCAAGCGCTAAGTGCGTGCATGAGCTCTCACTTCGTTTTTTCTTAGCTAGGTGACCTGAGTTCTATATTCAATAATTTTGTTTATTTGGTGTGTATGCACTCGAGAGGTGGCACACAGCATGCCACATAGTTCTGATGTGCGATTTTTGTTGCAAGCTAGTCGTTACTGAGGCATATGAAGAATTGGTGACCTACACAAAAGTATTCATCAAAGTTGCATTTTAGATAATTTAACTGCGACATCATATAAAGGTTGCTACTTAAGGTCGAAAAAATAAAACAATTTTTATTTCGCTGGGCAGTTTAATATTTCAGACATCAAAGAGTTGAGTGATCAAGGTCACAAGGCGCGCGTCATGTATTTTTTTCCCCATGCTAGCCCTCCCCGATTAGCTTCCAGTGCCTTCGTCGGGACGAGGTGAGAGAATGCAAATGCAACATGTGGAAAATCTTTGCAACTCCCCTCATACTGGAAGGATTTTAAATATTTTTGCGGCGGTAGTGAATTTGTGAGGCAGTAAGCTTCTTTAGTGAATCGATTTTATGGCTACTTAAAAAAGTGTTGCGGGTCCCCTTGTGGGAATTGAGGCTAGCCCGCTGTCTGTGCGCGGGCTTTGCCGCCTTTTCTGCCGTTCTCATGTCCCGACATGTGTGCCCTCCTTTGCTGTCTGCCATGCTGGGAGAGCGGAGTGACGTAAAACTCCCTCACCCGGTAGCGGATGTTGACTGTGGCCCCGCGCGCAAAGTCTCCCGAGAGGTTTTCGCCCGCTGTGTCGGGAGCGGGCAGACAGATTCTCTCCGAAACTGCAAACGGTGAGCCACGCAATCTTTTCCGTCCGTCGACTCCCGTCGCTCGGGGCTCGTCAGACTTTGCTGACGGCGCTTCGCACCCGAGGCGAACACTCACCTTTTGTTGCCCCACTGCGTACGCACGGCCAAAGGTCGGTACGGTGTCCTAGGGCGTGGCCTAGCTACGCCGACCCGTCTCCCTTCGAAGCCAACGCGAGCGCCTTTGCCCTCGCTTGAGCAACGGGCCTCGGTCCCGGTGTCTCCGTGGATCACCTTTACCGCGGAGACGTGCTCGTGGCACCCTGTGTAGTACTTTTATGCCCGTGGCGTGGATAAGCCTATTTGCTTTCCCGCCGCGCCTTTGCAACGGGCTGTACTGCGTAAGGTGTTGCCACATAAAGTGTTGCGACTTTGAGCAGTATCGTGTTCTCGCCACGGCGACGGTTAACGCGTTCCCTGCGGCTCGCTAAGACCGGACCCACGCTGGTGGCCGTACTCCTTCGGGATACGTGTACACCACACCTTTTAAATAAACATATTACCCTCAAATCAGTTTTAAAGTTAAAAGGTTGCTATGTTCACTTATATGCTCCAAGTGTAATAAATTTTAAAACGTGTATTTTAAAAGTTATCACTTGTATCCTACAGAAAGCCGAATCCTGCTATTAAGTCATTTTGTCTTTCTTTATATGAAAAAAAAACGCATTTGCATAGAGGCCTTATATAAAAAAAATATTGTGCAGGTTAGTTAGGTCATGATTTTTATTCAGATGTCATATATACAATTCGAATTCGCTTGAACCTAAAATTTATTATTCTAAAAGTCTAAAAGAAAGGTCTATTCAACTTGTTCGCTAGGTGGCCTACAGAGACAGCTCAAACGTACTGAAGAGTGCTTTCCTGCCAGAACAGCCTGTCCACTATTGTCTTGCGAGACGCGTTCCCTTCCAGGTGATGGCTTGCCAATAACAGGATGCCCTTCGTCAGTCCAAGGGCTTGGAGACTCTGAAGGTGCATCTTGGAAACTCTCGATAGCAGGACCAGTTCCTCTTCCATCATTGTTCACTTGTGTCAGTACTGCAGCAAAATGCTTAGGCCAACTGATCATGCTGGGCAGTGTCCAAGATAAAGCTCTATAGGTCATGACTAGGGTCTGGCCAGTGGCTGCAAGCTGTCTCTCTATTGAGACAGGGGTCAGCGTGATGGATCCAGACTTCTGATTCTGTAGGTGGTAGCCTTTGGAGGTGGTCCGAATTCCGAGATGAGCCTCATTATAGGATGAGTCCCATCTCCACTACACTGAAGGTAAGGGTGGCCTGGCCGATGCTGGCGGACTTGATCTCCACCTAAGACAAAGGAACAGACAATCAAACTTACCAACATGCTGTGCTTTAAAAGCTCCAGTGCTTACTGTTTAAAAAGATTAAGGAACGAGAATCCGTCAGCTAAAGGTAAGCAGACCTTAATTCCAATCAACCATGAACAATGATATACAACACGAATTACAACAGACACCAACTGATGCATTTTTGGAAAAACTGTAAGAATTAAACGTACGAGCCAGGAAACGCAAGAATTGAGAAAGAGGAAAAACAAAAAAATATTTACTTGTAAAAAATTTGCTTCAGAGCTTACGCTAGAAAAAAACCGTGCGACGTTGCTTGGTGTGTTTGCTCATACTCGAGGAGAACAAAAAGCTTTTTCGGGCAACTGCAGTGTTGTACCCTTTTAATAAACCTAGTGCCAGGACGGTTTCTGCCAAGCAATCACTTTTGGCGATGCCTTTACGATACTGTAATGGGATGCATCGGTGTCTCCGAAAGATAATGTAGCACTGTCGGCAGTGTTAGACAGCCATGACTCGTAGTAGATAGTCCACACCTTGCGAAAGTGAGAGTACTCATGATACAGATCGTCGAAGAAAGTAACTTCTGCATCACAAACTTCTAACTTCATCCATGGTGCAAGCATTGGCACACTTAGCACCGATCTAGCCTAAGGATAAAACCGTAGAGCTAAGAACGGTGTAATTAAAGTACATACAACCACCGTACGGAATTTCGTTAACACCAACAGTGGTAGGCATGAAAAAACTGAGCGCAACACAGTCAGCGCGAAGGGTCCGACTTTGAACTATGCGAACTACTCTGATGGATAATGATGACGAGTTCATGCCAACGCGACAGTAAAAACAAATGCCAATCTCAAAGCCACAACTTTTGCAAGCGCTGAAAACAACTCAGTTGAATCACACACATCATATTTGCAATACGATTCTCGAAAGTTTTGCTTCTGTTCGTGGCAACTGAAAGTTATGTGGGTCACTTCCACCAGTCATGCGGCTAATATTATGGTGAAGCCAGGCCAAGAAGAGTGAAAACTCAACATGGCCACTGTCTTCCCTCGTCGCTCAGCAGGCTCACAGCGCACTTCACGACTTATGTTACGATACGTCGTGACCCTGCAGTTGTGACAAAACTGTGGTGGTGCCAGTACATTAGATCCAAAGCTGTCTGGTGGTTTGCTGAAATCAGATGCGTGAGCTGAAATTTTTTCGAAAAAAAAAGTGGGGAAGGTAACTGCATAAAATAGTTATTTTGCACTCTCTATGCCATGACGAAAAAGTATTTGGAAAGGGGGAGCAGGGGCCCGGGGTGCTACCCCCTAATTACGCCATCAAGTGAAATGTATGGGTGCCTAGGGGAAAAAAGACGTGCTTCACTGCAGCATGATTATGATTATGATTCACCCATTCTTCGACGAAAAAATAAATAAATAGGAAAAGATGGTCTGACAGAATTCACCATGTATGAAAGCTCTGATTGATGGTATCATGGTTTTCAGCTAAAATGCATTGCGAATTTCATCACAGCGGCTTCTTTCTGGAAAATAATTTCTTTATCCTACGAAAAAAAAGGCAGATGACTGCATCACGACATGCTGACGCTGCGATAAGCAAATTACGTGCTCCCAGCATGTCATTACTATATTGCTGTGAAGCACACCTTTCTTTCCAAAGGCGTGCATTTCAGCTGACAGCAGCGGGACCTGCCGTTTTCTCGGCTTTGCAGCGAAACCGGGACTAGGTATTGGTGGATAATATAAGCTTTTGAGTTACAATTTAGCAAGCACACCAAACGACCACCTCTGATTACTTTCAGTAATTCGAAGCTCCTTACATCCTGCTTTATGTATGGTTTCTCAATTTAAAAAACGACTCAATTTGAACATTTTTCACGGTCTCAGTAACTATGAATCAATGAGGTTTTACTGTACCTCATTAACTTGAAAGAGAAAAAACCAGGAAAAATAGAAAACTGGAAAGCAAACGTATCATTGCAATCATTCCACAGCGTACCCAATATCTCGTGTGTCCCACCACACTGGTGCTCCAACTGCAAATACGCCCCCAACTTGGGATTCCAAATTGAAATGACGCTTCAAAATAGGATGAATGGTCAATATTGGCAACTCACCAGCTTCATGTTGGCGAGGAACAACAACAAAATATCCATTAACTTGATGCACTATACTGCCTACACAAATTTGTTGCAGAATTTCTTCTGAGTCATCTTCACGAGCAATGCATCCAACATTCAATATAAAATTCGAATGTACTAATGTACTGCTCTTGACTGCTTACACACTTCACTTATTCGATGAAAATATGGGCCACATTTCTACTTGACATACTTTTCCATACAATGCGGCAGAGGAAAAAAATATGCTTCTGAAATGCGTGGCGGGCAATTGGTGGCCCATCACTTACCATGTCCGAGATGATCTGGTAACCTTGCGGAGAGGAGCGTGCCCCATCACGCGCATGGCACCCTGCTTGGTGCGCACCAGGTGCATGGTACCACCTGGAGACACCATGGGCTCTTCTGACCTCGTGGGCAGCTGGCTCGTCAGGTGTAGTTCGCCCGCCTGAGCCGGACCTGCCACCGTGGCGCTGGTGGAACATGCTGCTGGACCACACTTCATTGGGTGGTGACCCTGGCCAGGATTGCCCACAAGCTGGCCTGGGTTTACCTGCAACGTTCACTTTGCAGTTAGCTCTATTCAGCTTGTTGTGTGGTATTAGCATCTTCCTATAAGGCTCCCAACACAAAATTATCAAAAGGGAATTAGGGGATTGTAACTGATAAATAACCTGCCATGGGAATTATGGTTAGGACTTAAGTGGCTCATCTTTGCGCTTGCTTAGAATGTTCTTGCACTTACATTAATCTCACTACCCTATTTCCGCCTTTATTGGCCCATTTAAAGACCCAAGCAATGAATACCTGTACAATGCCATAAAAACATAAACCTAAAAGACAGAAGGCTATACGCAGATGCATGATCCCTGCAAATAGTTGCACTTGTTAAGCAATGCAGTAAAGGCTATTAATTTGACCCCTAATATTTTGAAAAATTGCATAATTCAGGCTGATTCTCTGCCTCAAATCAGCATGTGTGTTGTTTAATTACATCAAAATCTCATTTATTCACCCATATTTGAATGTGCAGAATACTGCTGACTCCTACACATAGCTTTTATAAGTTCGTGAAGGCATTTCACTCAGTCGAGACATCAGCAGTAATGCAGGTAATACTGAATCAGGGCATTGACGAACGCGACATAAACCTACTGGAAGGAATCTACAGTAGATTCACAGCCACCATAGTTCTCCATAAAGAAAGCGACAGAATCCTAATAATGAAGGGTTTAAGGCGGGGAGACATGCTCTCTCCAATGCTATTCACTGCGTGGTTACAGGGGGTTTGCAGGGCCCTACAATGCGAAGAGTTCAGGATAAGAGTTAATGGTGAGTATCTTAGTAACCTGTGATTTGCTAATGACATTGCCTTGATGAGTAACTCGAGGAACGAATTACAGCGCATGATTACTGAACTGGACCTGGAAAGCAGCAGAGTAGGTCTGAAAATCATTACGCACAAAACTAAAGTAATGTGAAACAGTCAGGTCAGAAAACAGCACTTTGAAATTGGTGGAGAGACACTGGAAGTTGTAAGGAATATGTCTACTTAGGACAAGTAGTAACCGCAGAGCCGAACTATAAGAGTTAAATAACTAGAAGAATAAGGATGGGACGGACCACATTCTGCAAGCATTCTCAAATCATCAATGATAATCTGCCACTAACCCTCAAGAGGAAGGTGTATAACAGCTGCATCTTGCCAGTACTTACCCATGGAGCGGAAACTTGGAGGCTTAAGAATAGGGTTCAGCTTAAATTGAGGATGATGCTGCACGCGATAGAAAGAAAAATGATAGGTGTAACCTTACGAGACAAAAAGAGAGCCCAGTGGGTCAGGGAACAAACTGGGGTTATGGATATCATAGTTGAAATCAAGAAGAATTGGACATGGGCCGGGCATGTAGCACGTAGGCAGAATAATTGCTGCTCATTAAGGGTAGCTGAGTGGATTCAGAGAAGAAGGCAAATGCACGAAAAGGAGACAGAAGTTAGGTGGGCCGATGAGATTAAAAAGTTAGCAAGTATAACCTGGCAACTGACAGCACAATACCAAATCGATTGGTGGATCAAAGGAGAGGCGTTCGCCCTGCAGTGGGCATAGTCAGGCTGATGATGATTTGAATTCGACCCAGTTATTTTTTTCTATCCTTGGAGTGCATCAGACGCGAACTGCCGCAGATGTACAGCACAAAGAAGCGAGAACAGTCTTCGCGAACAACCAAAATGGCCGTGGGTCTTCAGGCATGTTTCCCAATCACAATCCTGCCACAATCTCCTAGAGAAATAATTTTAGCGCAACTGACAATGAGGAAGAAAATTGAGAGCAAACAGGGTAGGGTGCCAGCTATGCACAACCCTGTTCACTGTTAGAACCTACTATACCACAATAATGATGCTTAGGACAAAGGCTTCAGAGGCCGCGAAAACTTTTGTTGTTGTTTTTTTCTTTATTTTAGTTTGTGCACGCGACCAACAGGCACACAAACAACTCTGTGCACGCGCTTCCAACATTGTGATAGATGAACGACGAGCTGGCAGCAATTTTTGTGGTGAAAAAAATGTCACATGTGTGTGGTGGCTTTGGTGTTAACAAAAAGCAATAAGTGATGTCTTCAGAGCCTATTTCGACATAAGGGGAGATGCTACTTGGAAAAAGGTTTCTTTAAAGGGAAGCTGAAGCACTTAAAGAAAAATTACTTTGTATTGTGTAAAGACCGTATGATTCCTGCTGAGTTCGAAAATCGGTGCGCGAGTTATCACATGTGACCGCAATTAGCACTTTTTGCCAAAAAAACAGAGGCAGTGAGTACTACGCTTCTTCAGATGCCGAGTGAACGCAGTGATGTCATTCTCGGTATGCCGCATCATCTGACAACAGCAGCACTGCTTAAGTGTGGCCTCCTCGATTAGTTCCGGCAACGGAATGTCGTGAGCTAGTCACGAAGGCCATGGTTTAAACTATGAGAGATACTTGCTCACGTAGCGCTTTAAACATAAAAGGCATTTTTTGCTTTGCTTACGAAGTCGATTACAGCAACGCAGCACTGAGTGTTGGCTACATTATAGCAAATATGGGGTGTAGTGATGTTAAGGCATTTTGCCGACAAGCAGTACCAAATGAATTATTTTTGTTGCATATTCTCTTCACATTAATGTTTTTGAGATGACAAATCCCATTTATCTACATGCAACATGCACTACTGCACAAACTAAAAATAAGGACACGTATAAGTGATCTATGACAAGGCTCAATAACCAAACTGACTTGATTAAATCTGCACTTTCTTCTCGAAACGAAACTGGCTTGGGAAACTAGCATGCACTTTGGAAGCTGAAGGGGAAGCGATTCTCTGCCATCTCCGACTTATTATCATCAGCACCTCGCACACCTCACGCGAGCTCTGCTTAGCTACCGTATTTACACGACTGTTAATAGATACGAATGTAGGTCGACCCTTCCCAAAACTGCGTGTTCGCCAAAAGAGGAAAAGGAGCATTTCACACAAAGAAAATTTGTTCTCGAAGACTATTTCAAAGTTGGCATCACCCTTGTTGATGTCAAAATGTATGCAATAAGATAAAAATTATACACAACACTTTTGCAATAACCATGAAAACATGGATGCAAAGTTGTAACCACAACATAGCGCCTTTGATTTTTCTTTTTTTTTGCGTTTACTAGCGGTGTGCGCGTTTCGATTCGAAGTCGACATCCCAACATTGGATTGTCAAATTTGAAATTGAGAGAAATAAACATTTACAGTCGAAACCTGAAATAACGAAATCGCCGGCAAATCCAAAATATTTCGTTTTCGCGAAAATTTCGTTGCCACGAGTATAAGACAGAGAAACAGTGATACGGCCAGCGGAACGAAAAAAGTGACGAAATGACGGAAGCAATGCAGGCTGGGAATGTGTCGCCCCCTGATGGCGTCGCTGCAAGGATGCTTAACATGATGATAATATTGTTGCCGTTCTTTTTTTTTCCGCGATCAATGGAGAATCCGCTTCCGGCGTCAAGCTTTTCTGAGGTGCCATTGTAACTTCATCTCAATTTCGCCACCAGTTCCAGTCTTCTCTTCGTCGTTTTCATTGATTTTAACTGTTGGTGTTGCTTCGGCCTGTTGAGCTCGTCCGACGGCGCCATCTGCACTTCAGCATGATGATTTGCCATCGCCTGCGCAGTGTGGCAAAGCATGTTGCCAAACACAGACACTATCGCCGATTCAAGTAAATAAAAATGGGGGAACCCACGCTAGCACGGCAAAAGCAGACGTTTACAAATTTTGAGTGCGCATAACACGCATACGAGCATATTTTCCACAGTTAACCTTTGGCGGGAGGGTAAAATAAGGCGCGCACCGTGGTAGAAAAATTGTTATGCGGGATCGCTGTCCAAAAACATTTTGTTGCCACGAGATACGTAATACATGGGATTCTGTGAACGTTCGCCGGGGATCTGGAAATATTTCGTTGCCGAGGGGATTTCGTGCCCGCGGTATTTCGTTGTTGCAGGTTTCGATTGTATTTAGAAATTTGAAAAAAAAAGGGGGGTCGACCTACAATCGTTTAAATACGGTATGTTAGAAGATGACACCCAAAGTAAACCTAAACATGACCACTTGAAAACTTTCACTTTGCTAGCTAAAATCCTGTCAACAGTGTTCGCATAACTAGCAATCTATTCTGGATGGCTACTGAAAATGTTCCACTCACGGGATGCTGTTGTGGCATGGCATGCAGAAGGGCCACCGGGGGCACGACAGGCACTGGGGTTTTAATACTCTCATCAGGTGGGCCTCGAGAGCACGTCGACCTTGAGCCGTTTAAGTCCAAATTGCTCAGCGAGGACTCCATCGCAGCCTCTCCGCTATGCTTTCGCTGCTCCCTCTTCCGCTTGCCCAAATCTTCGTGGGGCAAAAGCTGCTCCTGCAGTAACAGGGGCCAGTATCCTCTGGGCAGCTTGCTCAAGGCACCGCCCGTGGCCGGCCCCGGAATAGGCATGCCTGCTACCGGAGGAGGCTTCACCATAGGCTCCTCCTTGTCACAACAACCTTGAGTCCGATCTCCGTCCCTTGAGTCTGTTTTTAGGCACCGGACTTCTTCCAGGTCACCGTCTTCGACATCCAACTCCAGGGACTTGTCGAGGAGGTTGCCTTTTTCGGCTTCACCCACAAAAGCTCGATCCTGGTCCGCATCAACATACTCGAGTATGTCGAAACTGTCTCCAAGACCTGATTGCCAAAAAGGAGCATAAGCAAAAATAAAGCAAATTAAAAAAAGTTCTTTAAGCCGAAAAAAGACGCTGTACTTTACCACCCTTTCATTCGTTTTGAATAAAAATCCATTTTGAACAAATGTGCAGAGTTTATATGTATTCGCGTGACACTTGAAGGAGTGCAGTAATTTTTTTTAGCACTGTGTGAACTTTCTAAAGTATTAGACATTCAATGAATTGTTTTCGGAAGCAACATTTGTGGCTTGCTGCATAGAATAGCCAGCGGTGGTGGTTGCTGCAAAAGTTCACCTTTACAACAGGGGTGTGCGAATATTCGAAATTTAAAATATTTTTCTAATAGTCTTTAGTCTAACAGAGTGGATTTCATTCGCACCAGAATTACACTATTCTGGCATTCCCAAAAACAAACACAGTCAACATCCAATTAACAGTGGCTCCTTCAGATTTTCAATATGCTTCACTCCATCACACATTCATGCTGCGGCAAAGGCTACATTTCAGGCTCTGCTACTGCCGCCTATGTATTCGACTCGAGTAAATGTTGGTGCTCACATAGAGATAAAAAATGTGGCAGAGGTGGAGTCTTAATACTGGTTTTGGACCTAAAATCTGAGCAGAAAGCCAGAAAAAACAAACGCCGAAGATCTTTACCTTTAGAAATTTCATATTTTTCTGTTTTTTGACATCTATGAGGCAGATTTGGAACTCCCCACTCTAAGCGAGAACAGCCTTGTAATCTACATCAGCTGGGGGAACATTTATGCTCAAATAGGAAAAAAAACTGGAGAAAATAGCATTTTTGCCTTTCACATATAACACATTGATTGCATTAAACCATGTACTAACATAATTCGACCACTGTATTGCCACACTCTTGATAAGACAACAAAATACTACCCTCCAAGCACTTCATCAACCTAGAAAAAAAGAAACACTTTTATAGAGCTATAGCTTAAAAATATGCTTACGAATTCCCACCAACTTATTTCCCAGTAATTTCACTTCGATGTATTAAAGATTATTGGAGAAATATTTGAGAAATATTCGACAAGTGTTCTACTCGATTTGTACTCACATTTCAATATTCAGATTCATTTCACACCCAAAAGTTTTGTCATTTTAAGTGCAAGTAGCATGAATCACCAAGCTGGTAATTAGTGTCATTATATGTGGCCTTGACTGTATACGGTTGAACCCCTTTGTAGGAGGCACACATCTGGGAGCAATTCTCGTCTCCAATATAAGACGTCTCTTATAAGCAAGACACGAAATATGCATTTTCGTATCCACCCTACTTGAATGCAGGCGCATCGGTGTCTCTTATACCCATTTGTCTTTTACACCCTCTCTTATAGAGGGGTATAAATGAAAGACTGTATAAATCTCTACCATCAACAAAGCTTATCGGTCTCCAAGGCCACTATCGCCCCCCACTTGAGGCCCTCATTAGCATTCAACTCACCTAGAAGCGAGTCATCTGGATCATCGCTCATTTCCCTGTCACCGTAATCGGGGTCTTCAGCACTCTGCGCCTCAACTTCTTTCACCAAGTCCCCAACAGTCTTTTTCTTTCCTGGCTCCGTTTGCAGGGTCTCCGATCCAGCACTGGCATCAGCAGTACCAGACGAAGCAGCATAAATGCTACTCATATTACCAGCTCGGGAAGGTTGTCGATGCAATTGCTGCTGTTGTGGTTGCTGGTTTGAAGGGGGCTGCTGGGTTGGCTCGGGCATGCCATTGTGAGCTGGCTGGCCTTCTCCTGACACAGAGCCACCCACTACGCTCTGTTGCTGCGATGTGCACTGTGCAGGGAAGGCGCCATTCTGGATAAGGTGCCCTTCCTTGAACAAGAGAGCACCGTCAGGACCTCTGCAAGATTTAGGTTGGAACATTGCTGGTATGGGCCCTGCATATAAGGGAAGAGGTTAATTCAGCTCAGGAGCACATAAAAGAAAATAACACTGTCCCTAATCGCAATAACAATAGTTCCCTGAAAGGGGTTACGAAGCAAAAACATAAACACTCCAGAATTTAATGGTGCTAATGGCCTCCTGTGCTCAAAACAAACATCCTATTTTTAGGGGCGAAGCTCCTTATGGCGTGGCTTGGGCGTCGCTCGTATGTAACCACCAGTGGCACATACCCGAAATAGGTATAACACTTGACCTCCAAGGTGGTGCCAGTGAGAGATTTCTTCTGTGCGTTGTTTAACAATAAAAAATAGTGCTCAATGTACATGCCAATGGCTGCTAATGGGGAATGAGAGACATGAGCATTCGGCTTTTAGTCAACGCGCACGCTGCGATCCCCATTAGCAGCCATTAGCATGTACATTGAGCACTATCGGACAAGAAAGGGATGCTACATTATACTCGCTGGGTGTAACCTCCTTAGCTTTAGAAAGGTTTAGCGAGCGTTGAGCCGCAGTGCCATGAATACAATGAACTTGTATATACTATGAATGAACTCAAGGTGGTTAAAAATGAGAAGTGGATACGAAGCGCAAGCCGTAAGAAAGTAAAAGCCGAATTCTCCTGTCTCTCATTTCTCATTAGCAGCCATTGGCATGTAAATTGAGCCCTATCTGACAGGGAAAGGTTGCTACGTTATACTCGCTGGGCGTAACCTCCTTGGTTTTCGAAAGGTTTAGCGAGCGTTTGGTCGCAGTGCCATGAATACAGTGAACTAGAATATACCTTGAACTCGAGGTGGTTAAAGGTGGGAAGTGGACCCAAAGCGCAGGCCGTAAGAAAGTGTGCGTGTGCCACCTCTCGTTTAGTCCTTGGAATGTCCGCTGGATGGCGGTGCTTCTATATGGGGAATATATGATGAAAAGATGCGAGATGGTGGGACTTGGAGTGTTGAATAGATGAACGAACGGACACACAAACAGATGCATGGATGGACGCATGAACGGACGCAGGGGCGGATGCACGAAAGAACGCAGGGATGGGCGCACAAACAGACGCATGGACGGTCACACAGACGGACGCATGGACGCACGAATGCTTGGCCCCACTCTCCATCATTCACTCCGTGGATATGCTGCCATTTTTAGGCATGAAATGACCAACAAAACTCTTGAGAGCTTTTTACTAAGTTGCAAATGATACAGCAAGAAAAAGCAAATATTGCACAGTAAGCCAAATGGGTGTCATAATGTTCCATGTTCCTAACAAATGTGAAAATATGACTTGGAAACCAAGTGGCCCATATGGGCGCGATGAGACACGCAGCATTGGTGGCACTCCCCTACACTAATTGGTTTTAGTAGGCTTGTACAAATAGTGAATATTAGGTTCGAAGCAAATAGGGGCTTGGATACAATAATTTCGAATGGAATTCGAATGGTATGTATGACATGTAAAAAAAATGAAAATATTTATGACCTGGCTAACCTGCACAATTATTTTTCAAAATTTACATAGGGCTTTATGCATATGAAATTTATTTTTTTCGTTCAAAAGAAGTCGAAACAACTTTGAGTAGTAGTACGAATTGAAGTTTCGGTAGAATACAAGTGATAACCTGTAAAACACTTTACATTTTAAAATTTATTATACTTGGAGCATATAAGCCTTCATAACAATTTTTTAAGTTTAATAAAATAATGAATTGAATTGAGGTTAATATGGTAATTTATTGGAGCCCTGCAACACTGTTTCAAGTAGCCATGGAATGGATTTACGAAACAAGCTTATAGTCTCACGAACTTACTTAAGAATACGTCCAGTACGAGTGGAGTTGCAAAGATTTGTTGCACGCTGCAATTGCATTCTCTCTTCTCGCCTCGACGAAAGCACTGGAAGCTAAGCAGGCAGGGATAGCACGGGTAAAAAAAACCCATCCCACACATCTAGTTACGTTGACAATTTTTTTCTCTCTCTTTCCTTTCTACGAATACGCAACCTCTCCGTGCGATCGCGCACATACGCGTGAACAAGTGACCCTGTCCTTCTACTGTTTCTCTGCCAAGCACGCTCCACACTGCAGTGTGAAGGTGCGGCTCGGCAACATTCTATAAAAAAGTGCTGCTTCGTCAAGGTTGAAAATGTCGCTCCCTGCTGAGCGCATGTGTCACAAGACGTGCCACAGGGTTGCTTGACAAAGTTTATTTGTCTCTGCGCTGAGACTTCACGCACTTCACGTTCGTGGAAAGCGTCGAAGTAGTCGTAAGCACGGATAGATAAAAAAAAAATGGCAGCATATCCACGGGGTGAACGATGGAGAGTGGGGCAAAGCATCCGTCCGTCCATTCGTTCTTGCTTGTGTCCATTCGTGCGTCCGTCTGTGTGACTGTCCATGCGTCCATCCGCCCGTCTGTGTGTGCATCTGTTCGTGCGTCCACACGTCCATTCGTGCGTCCATTCCTGCGTGTGTCTATTCCTGCGTGCGTCCATGCATGCGCCCCCGCCTCCGTCCAAGCGTCCATTCGTCCGTGCAGCCATTCGTGCATCCGTCCATGCATCTGTCTGTGTGTCCGTTTGCCCATCTAGTCAACACTCCAAGTACCACCATTTCGCATCTTTTCATCACATATTCTGCATATAGAAGCACCTCCATCCAGGAGACATTCCAAAGAATAAACGAGAGGTGGCACACGCACACTTTCTTACGGCTTGCTCTTCTGGTCTACTTCACACCTTTAACCACCTCAAGTTCATGGTATATACTAGTTGACTGTATTCATGGCACTGCTGCCCAACGCCCCGCTAAACCTTTCTAAAACCAAGGAGGTTACGCCCAGCGAGTATAACGTAGAAACCCTTTCTTGTCAGATAGTGCTCAATGTACATGCCAATGGATGCTAATGGGCAATGAGAGATGGGAGAATACGGCTTTTAGTTAACACGCACGCTGTGAATTTTTTATTGTTCAACAGCGCACAGGAGAAATCTCCCACTGGCACCACCTTGAAGGTAAATGTGTAAGACATGTTACGCACTACTAGGAGTGACGAACGAAGCCACTTTAAGAAGTTTCGCCCCTAAAAAAACTGACAGACTTCAGGCGTGGCAGCGTCACACGAGTCTTGTGGTGGAATTTTCCAGTGGTGGAATTTTCGTTACACTACCGGTCAAGAAATCCCGTTATCCGCAATCCAACCCAAAACTACTTCGAAAGAAAGCAAATATACATGGTACAAATAGCAAAATGTTCAGTGCCATTTTTCGAGATATCCGAGTATGAGTTAACAAGGTATTACTGTCTAGAGCATATACCCTTCCAAAGACACACACTGGCAGTGGTAGAGCCTGCAGGGTGAATTTCTCATTTAAATTACACCACCCAGGACTCCACTCTGCGTGTCCACATAAGTATAAAAGCAATGACCACCTTTGCATTATGTCCTCTATAAAATGTGCGCACTATGGCCAGAAAACTAAAGAGACGTCAAATCCCCACAAAAAAAAATAACAAAGGCGTCATACTATGAACCTTGCCACCCCCACCTTGAGTCTGGTCTCCGTCCCTCGAGTCTGTTTCTAGGCACCCGACGTCTTCCAGGACATCCTCTTCGACATCCAACTCCAGGGACTTGTCGAGGAGGTTGCCTTTTTCGCCTTCACCCACAAAGGCTCGATCCTGGTCCGCGTCAACATACTCGAGTATGTTGAAGCTGTCTCTAAGACCTGATTGCCAAAAAGGAACATAAGCAAAAATAAGGAAAATTAAAGAAAGTTCTCTAAGCCGAAAAAAGACGCTGTACCTTAAGACCCTTTCATTCGTTTTGAATAAATATCTATTTTGAACAAATGTGCAGAGTTGATATGTACTCGCGTGACGCTTGAAAGAGTGCAATAACTTTTTTAGCATAGTGTGTACTTTCTAAAATATTAGACATTCAATGAATTGTTTTCGGAAGCAACATTTGTGGCTTGCTGCATAGAATAGCCTGCGGTGGTGGTTGCTTCAAAAGCTCACCTTTACTACAAAGGTGGGGGAATATTCGAAATTTCAAGTATTTTTTCCAATAGCGTTTAATCTAAGAGAGTGGATTTCATTCGTACCAGAATTTCACTATTCCGCATTCCTAAAAATAAACACAGTCAACATCCAATTCACACTGGCTCCTTCAGATTTTCAATATGGTTCACTCCATCACATTTTCATGCTGCGGCAAAGGCTGCCATTCAGGCTCTGCTTTTGTCGCTTATGTATTCGACTCGAGAAAATGTTGGTGCTAACATAAAAATAAAAAAATGTGGCAGAAGTGGAGTCTCAATACCGGTTTTGGACCTAAAATCTGAGAAGGAAGCCAGAAAAAACAAATACCGAAGATCTTTACGATTCGAAATTTCACATTTTTCTGTATTTTGACATCTATGAGGCAGATTTGGAGCTTCGCACTCTAAGCGAGAACACCCTTGTTATCCACATCAGTTGGGCGTCCATTTAAGCTAAAATAGGATGAAAACAGGAGAAAATAGCATCTTTGCCATTCACATATAACACATTGGTTGCGTTAAACCATGTACTAACATAATTCAGCCTCTGTATTGCCACACTCTTGATAAGACAATGAAATATTACCCTGCAAGCGCTTCATCAACCTAGAAAAAAAGAAACACTTTCAAAGAGCTATATCTTAAGAATATGCTCACAAATTTTCTCCAACTTATTTCCCAGTAATTTCACTCAGACGTATTAGGAAATTATTACAGAAATATTTGAGAAATATTCGACAAGTGTTCTACTCGATTTGTACTCACATTTCAATATTCAGACATGTTTCGCACCCAAAATTTTGCCATTTTCAGTGAAAGTAGCATGAATCACCGAGCTGGTAATTAGTGTCATTATATGTGGCCTTGACTGTATACTGTTGAACCTTTTTGTAGGAGGCACACACCTGGGAGCAATTCTCGTCTCCAATATGAGACGTCTCTGATAAGGGAGACAGCACATAAGCATTTTCCTATCCGCCCTTCTTGAATGCAGACGCATCGATGTCTCTTATACCCAGATGTCTTTTCCACAGTCTCTTATAAAGGGGTATAAATGAAAAACTGTATAAATTTTTACCATCAACAAAGTTTATCGGTCTACAAGGCCACTACAGCCCCCCACTTGAGGCCCTCATTAGAATTCAACTCACCCAGAAGCGAGTCATCTAGATTATCGCTCATTTCGCTGCCACTGTCATCGGGGCCTTCAGCACTCTGCCCCTCCACTTCTTTCACCAAGTCCCAACAGTCTCCCCAACAGTCTTTTTCTCTTCCTGGCCTCGTTTGCAGGGTCTCCGATCCAGCACTGGCATCAGCAGAACCAGACGATGCAGCATAAATGCTACTCATATTACCAGCTCGGGCAGGTTGCCAATGCCGATTGCTGCTGTTGTGGTTGCTGGTTTGAAGGGGGCTGCTGGGTTGGCTCGGGCATGCCATTGTGAGCTGGCTGGCCTTTTCCTGACACAGAGCCACCCACCACGCTCTGTTGCTGCGATGTGCACTGTGCAAGGAAGGCGCCATTCTGGATAAGGTGCCCTTCCTTGAACAAGAGAGCACCGTCAGGAACTCCGGAAGATTTAGGTTGGAACATTGCTGGTGTGGGTCCTGCAGATAAGGGAACAGGTTAATTCAGCTCAGGAGTACATAAAAGAAAATAACACTGTCCCTAATGGCTAGTTTCCTCAAAGAGGTTATGGAGCAGGAACATAAAGCAGTCCTGAATTTATAGCTGCTAATGACCTCCTGCAGGTAAATTAGACATCCTATTTTTTTAGGCATCAAAAGAGCAACACAACTCTTGAGAGCTTTTTATTAGGTTGCAAATGAAACAGTAAGAAAAAGCAAACTTTGCACAGTAAGCCTAATGGACATCATAATGTTCCGAACAAATGTGAAAATATGACACGGAAACCGAGTGGCCCATATGGTTGCGACAAAATACAGTAAAAGCTACTTAATAGCCTATTTACCTTCTTCAATAATTTGAACTTGGACACACGTGATTCATTTAGAAATCAGCAAGCACCTTCCCGAAAGCTCAAATCAACAAACTTTTACTGCATGCATACAGTTGAAACTCGATTCTATGAAAACCAAACTTACGAACTTCCTGATTTAATGAACAAATACAGATTCCCTTGCAGTTGCCAATAGGCTTAATGCTTATACGACCACGAAATCGCAAAACAAAGCTCACCACAAAGTCAGATTTAAAGAAGCATGTTGGAAAAATATGTATAGAAAAAGTTTTATTCCAAATTTATAGAGTCTAGAATGCCTGGTAGCACGCTGTCAGCATAGGAAACAGTACAATCGATGCAGCAGAAGCAATTTTGTTTTGTTTTCACGAAACTACTGTGCAAAGGTGGCTAAAAAACATTTGCTGAAGAAGTTTCTATGCTTCGTGCGTCAGCAGACGCTCCTCATCAGGAAAAATGGGCAAAGAACATAAAACAAGAAGAGAAAGTGCTGGACAAGACATGGGTTGACTGTTTTCACACTTGTGATGATCGCTTCACTGTGAGGACATATGAAGGGCTTGTAGAGATAGGCCATTAATCCTTGATATTTTCTGAACATACCGTAAAATTCCTAGCAAGTGCCCTCCTTCCCTTCCAATGAGGTCGAAATTGCCGGGAAAGTGTTGGGGGGGGGGGCTATCATGGAACGGTACCAAAATTCAAAGATGTTGGCAAAATTCAATCAGCAGCAGGCAAATCGTGAAGTGTCGCCGGGCACATCCACTATTTGCAATCGATACAGTGCTTCTGCCGACCACGTTGTTGATCCTGTTGGCACGGTTTTCTATTCGCATCGTCTGATCCATGTTGGGCATGTTATAAAGGTGTAGCTGTTGCGTCGTTACAGCGAGTTCGCCGAAGACCGAAAGGCACTCGCTGCCTCCAAAAGTTCCTAGACCGTCTTCTGGTTCTCGTTTGTAGTGCGGCGAAGTGGATCACTGAACCGCTTTTTCCAGCGATTTATATAATGGCTGGAGGCTACGAAGTTTCCCAACTGCATGTTGTTGCCAAGTTTGATGACCTCTTCAGAAGGAATCCAGTTGCTGGCGGGACTTCTTGCACTTCTTTCATGCTAAAATACAGTAGACCAAAAAAGTTAGCAGACCACGAGTGCACGTGCCAAGCTGCCTGTCAGTGTCACCTGGCACTGCGCTATCTACCATCGACCGCAGTGCTGGGTCAAAATTTGGTCTTCTTGTTATTCAATGGCATTTAAAGTTTTATAGCTATGTAGCACATTATTAGATCGCAGTTTCATGCAAAGCGCTCTTCTGCAGTATGACCATTACACTGCTGTTTTCATTGTAATGGTCATACTGCAGAAGAGCGCTGCAGAAGCTATCACGAAGCGCCTCGAACGGCCTTCCATTTCGTGGCATCGGAGACTAACATCATCATCACCAGCAAGAAGCGCGGCTTGCCGGTCTCGGAATGCTCGTGCTGTGTGGAAGCTCGGGCTCGTCGAAGCTCTGCCTGACCTGGAATAAACGGGGTGCCACCTATGTTCTGTTGAGTAAGTGTGTGTGTTGTAACAGAGGCGACAAGGACAACGAGGACTTCGTCAAGTCCTGGACCTGCAGAGCCATGAGCGTGGGACGGCGACCAATGTTTGAGCGAACGTGGTCAACGTTCTGAGTTTGCCTTGAAGCCTACTTCGAAGCGCAAGACATCACGAACATGATGAAGCAACGAGCAGTGTTAGTGGCCTCGCTACCAGACAGCACGATTCAAGTGGTCCAGGGACGTTGCCATCTGAAGCAAATCAATGCACTCAACTACGACCATGTCGTTAATTACCTCGAGGAGTACTACGCCCCGAAAGTCAACGAAATAGCGGCAAGTTATGTTTCTTTTAATCGATAACAACTAAATTTATTGCTGAAATAAGGTGACTGGAAGAAAAATGCAATTTCGGATCGTCGCTTGACCGCATGCTACGAGACCGAATCGTGTGTGGAGTCTTAGATGAAGATGTTAGACAACATTTGCTGACTCCCAGGAACCTGACGCTAACGGAAGCAGACGATTTCGTTAGTACAGCTCAGACCGCGAATGCTAGAAGCATGCAATATACCGATCAGAGTAGCATCCAATTCGTGCATAGAGAATAGGCCACGAAAAGGACAATCGAAGGCCCAAGGCATGACACCTTGCCATAGGTGTGGCAGTGAAGCTCACTTGAACGAGCAGCGCTATCACATCCGTATGGTCTGCCACCGATGCGGTAAACAAGAACACGCCGCTTGAATGTGCCTAGAACGAACCCAGGCAAAGCCCTGTGGCAGTTACGTCCTGTCGGCAGCAGCTGACGATAGCTCGTAAGATGAGAAGAAGCTCTATCCTATAGTGGCTCATAAAACGAGTACTAATCGCATGGTTAAGCCAATTTTCAAGGAAATCACTTGGGATGGTGTGCCGCTTTCCATGTTGATCCATACGGGGTCACCTGTTAGCATTATTTCAATGAGCCTGTTTAAGCAGACTCAAAGCAGATGGCCACCGCTAAGCAGCACCAGTCTCAAGTAGTCATGTTTTTTGGGAGAACTTCCAGTGGTTGGAGAAGTGCAGATGAAAGCGACCTGTGAGGGGCACGAAGTACAGGGCACCCTGGTTATTGTCGATACACTTGGACCAGTGTTATGCGGAAGGAATACCATCAAGGCGTTTAACAATTGTGGAGTGGCCATGTTGAGGCCAAATGTCATCGCGAACCTCAACACGCGCAATGAAGACCGCACGAGCCAGAAACTTAACACTTTGCTCAAGGAGTTCGAAGATGTGTTTGTGCTGGGTTTAGGACTTTATAAAGGTCCACCTGTGATGAAGGTTATCTTAAAGGAAAATGCCATGCCCCGCTTTTTCAAAGCAAGTACAGTGCCATATGCTTTGACAACCAAGGTGTCTGACGCTTTGGACGGAATGGTTGTCGACGGTGTGATATCACGTGTTATGGCTGCAGAATGGGCAACGCCAGTGGTTCCAGATGTTAAGACTGTTGGGTTCATTCGACTGTGTGGAGATTTTCACCTGACAGCGAACACGACCACAGTGACTGAACAGTACTCACTGCCCCGTGTGGATGACATCTTCGCACGACTGAATGGTGGTGAAGTACTTAGTACACTGGATTTGACTCAAGCGTATAACCAGCTGCCCGTGGACGACCAGGCCAAGAAGCTGACAGTCATAAACGCTCTCAAGGGTCTATTCTGCTTCAATAGGCTTCCTTTTGGGATGAGCTCAGCTCCGGCCATCTTCCAGAGGCATATGGATTCCTCATTCAAAGATCTGGATTCACAAGCCTAACTGGATAACATCATAGTGGCTGAGAAGCGCAATGACACTTCATTGTTAAAGCAAGTCTTGTTGCGCTTACTGGACTATGGTCTCCCGCTAAACATCAAGAAATTCAAATTCAGAAAAAAAGAAGTCACCTTCCTTGGACATGGAGTGGATGCTAATGGACTCAGATCGAAGGGCGACAACATTGAAGCAGTTCTTCAAGCACCGGTCCCCAAGTCAGTGAGCGAACTGAAGTCCTTCTTGGGCTTAATCAACTATTACGCCAAATTTTTACCGATCCTTTCCACAGTCCTAGTGCCATTATACAATCTGCTACATAAAGGAGCTACGTGGAAATGGCAGCAGTTACATGAGGAAGCGGTTTGAAAGGTTAAGCAGGCTATACAAAGGTCAAAGTTGTTGACACCCTTTGACCCTGACAAACCTTTGAAATTGGAATGTGACGCTTTATCCGTAGGAGTGGGGGCAATACTTTCCCATCGCATCAATAGCACAAACTATCCGATTAATTTTTGCTCTGGAACTTTGTCCAAAGCGAAACAATACTACTCCCAGCTAGAAAAGGAAGCATTTGCCCTGTTATTCGGCGAGATGCAACTTAAGGACTATTATATGGCAATCAGGTTGATTAAGTGACTGACCATAAACCACTGACAGGTTTGTTTAACCCAGGAAAAGCCATTCCTCCCATGGCTCCGGCAAGAATTCAGTGGTGGGCTCTTCTCTTGGACAATTTTAATTACACATTGCAGTATCGCAGGGAAACCGGAACCTCAAATGTTGATGCCTTAAGTCGCCTGCCATTGCCGAACACACTACACGATACCAGCACAGAAAATCCGGCAGAGTACCGTATTTACTCGATTCTACTGCGCCCTCGATTGTAACGCGCACCCGGTTTCCACGACGGAAAAAAAATTAGACATTGATTGCAACGCGCACCCAGTTTTCTCGTTGGCCTGCACGATCACACCACTCGGAAAAACGACTTTTTTCAGAAGCGTCTTCGTTTAAATATGAGGTACGGGGGAAGATTGTGCCTGTCTAATGTGCAACGGAGCCATCACTTTAGTTTTGCCGTGGCTCGATGTCAGCACGCGAACTTGCTTCGCCCCCTTCTTCTCGACGGTTGTGGTGCCAGGCATGTCGAAGTAAAGAGGCGTCTGATCGGCATTCCCGATTTTCCGAAGCAGGTAGCCGTTGTTGTGCCGCAAGTTTTGGACGAACCTCTGAAAACTGTTAAGCTTTTCTTCGTAATCCTCTGGCAAGTTTTGGCCCATGCCCGTTCGCTTTCGGAGGAAAAAAAATAAATTTAGTCAGCCTAAAGCCTAAAGTTAGTTAGCCAGCACCTGCTCACTTTGAACTGGCTCAGTGTTAGCCCATTTTCTAAATCTAACTGCATAGCCTGCACTAGGAGCAGTTCTGTCCTCACGGGCCTCTGTGCCGCTCGCTGCTCAAGCACATACTCGGCGAGCAGCTCTTCAATTTGCGGAAACCAAACCTGCTGTGGTCCACTGAAGCCTTTGCATGAATCTTTGCTGTCGACAATATTCTGCTTTTGTTTCCGCCAGTCCCGCATGCACATTTCGGAAACTCCGAACGACCACGATGCGGCCCGATTTACAACCGTTTCGGCACACGCGAGTCTTTTCTTTTAAAAGCGGCATCGTGGTGCACTCGTCGAGTTTTTTGAGTCGGCCCTTCCATGCCGTCGATGCTGATGAACTACAAGATTACAAACTCCTCAGCACACGTACAAAGTGCCACACATGGGAAACACATAGGCAGAAATGGCCGACAAGCCATGCAGACGCACGTAGGGGGCGGCCATTTCGGAAATGCCGATGGCAATAGAATAACCGTATTCATTTTTTTTTCGAACTCAATTCTAACATGCATGCGATTTATGAACTCGCTTAACCGGAAAAAAGGTGCGCATTAGGTTCGAGTAATTACGGTATGTCCTATACCCGAAATGCTTGAAAAAGAGAAGCGATTAATGTCAGCAATGTGACACAATTTGTAGAAGTGGATCCTCTGCTGCAGTAAATTAAATCCTGGATTAAGAAAGGCTGGCCAAAATTATTGTCTGAAGAGCAGAGCTGCTTCCGGCAATACTTCAGCAAGAAGGCTGAGGTCACTTACTACCAAAACTTGATCTACTGGGGACACCACATCGTGCTTCTCACGGCTCTAAATCGATGCATTTTGGACTTGCTTCATGAAACACACCCAGGCATGGCGACCATGAAGAACATTCCAAAATCCCTGTTTTGGTTTCTGGGTGTAGACAGTGAGATCGAGTGATTAGTGCGTAGATGTCCTGCTTGTACACAGACTACGGCGATGCCTCCAGCGCCAGCACCTGTACCATGGCTCACGATGGGAGAGAAATGGAGCCAGTTGCACGCCGACTATGCAGGTCCCATTAAAGGACACATGGTATTGATAGTTGTAGATGCCGAAACGAAGTGGATGAAGGCTGCAGTTCAAACGAAATCTGCAACAGCAGAAGTGACAGTGGAGGCCCTGAGGGCAGTGTTTGTGAAAGTCAGTCTACAACACACTCTTGCGACGGACAATGGACCTCAGTTCACGGGTTTCCAATTCATCAGTTTCCTAGCGAAGAACCAAGTAAAACACTTGACGACAGCGCCCTATTGTCCTCCATCAAATGGTTTAGCAAAGCGAGCCATAAGAACGTTGAAGGAAGGCTTGAAGAAACACAAAAAAATTCCGCTACAAATTCGACTTTCAAGATTTCTATTCTGTTACCACTGCACTCCAGTGAAGGAGGGCAAGTCTCCAGCAGTGCTCTTGCAGGGGTATCAAATATGAACGAAACTCGACAGCATTATGCCAACCACTGGTGCTGTTAGAGCAAAGCCGTGCAACGATCGAAAACAGCGATGGCCGGTAGGACAGCGTACTTGGACACAAACGTTCCGGCCACGGAAAAGGGGGATACCAAGTATCGTGCGGGACTATCAGGGCAAGGGCATGGTCAGTGTGCACACGACTGAGGGAACGGAATGGCGGCATTTTCACGGAGTGCGACCGCCGGACGTTTCAGTTGAGGAATCGTGCAACACCGACACGCTATCGGCCAGTCAAGAACTTTCGGGTGAAAACACAAGAGATTCGCTGATTCCGGCAACTCGACCTTTGCGGCGCTCAACGTGTAAGCGCCGCACTCCTGATCGTTTGAACCTTTAAGAAGAGAAAAAGGTGTGGCATTGGAGACTAACATCGTCATCACCAGAAAGAAGCGCGGCTCGCCGGCCTTGGAACGCTCGCGCTGCTCGGGAGCTTGAATTCGCCGAAGCTCTGGCTGACCTAAAACAAACCACCTGCCACCTATGTTCTGCTGAGTGAGTGTTGTGCATTGTAACACGTTGGCTAGGTGTCACTTTATGATCAAGATAGTGACTGATAACAGTTCTGCTCATAAACTGCTCTTGAGGCCGAAGCGTGTAGATGCAGATGCCAAAATGCACTTTGCAGTCAAAAGTGTACAATGAAAATTGTTTGTACGCAGTCAGAAAAGAAACAGGTCATTTATTAAGGGAGGGATGCTTTTCGGGTGCTGCAGCACTGTCGACTGCCGCTGACATTGCGGAAGTGTCGCGAAGACGCTTTTGGGCATGCGCTCAAGTGGTCCGTAAACTTTTGTAGTTAACTGTCGTCCAAGAGCACACGGTCCACGTGCTGAATGAACACTGGTGCGCCGTTACTGAGCTTCCATCGAAGTTCTGTCTTCCCGTAGCTTAGCTGCAGTAATTTATCGAAATTCTTCTCCCAATCCCATATCTGCTTCTGGTTGAACTTGAAATGTCGAGACGTCTTGTGCGCATTCTTTCTATTTTTTTTTTGATGCCATCGAATAACCTCGATTTTCCTCGCCACTGCGTATAACTGCTTAGGTATAGCTGACCTTTCACCGAACACGAAGCAACAAATGGCACAGAGCATGTGTGGAGCAATCGGGCTGAAGTTCGAAGCGGAATCAGATTGGATTGGATTTATGGCAGCCAGCAAGACCAAAAAAGAAAAAGAAGAAACAAGAAAGAAACTCGGAGGACCCTACATCTTCGCCTTTAGGAGTGGAACGTGACAGGGATATCCCGTTTTTAGAGTGTACTTCAAACATCAAGTGCATAAAACGCTTTCAAACTTGCAATATATATGCACCCACTACGCGGCCTTATAACAATAGGCCCAGTAGCATGTGCGCCTTTTGTACTTGGTGATCGGCTTTAAACCAGGAAGCCATTGTGAAAAAAGCATGTTCCGACTCTCGCTGGCAATGGGCACTTATACAACACATAATATTTCATGTCGCATTGTGAAGCATGAATAAAGGACGCATGTGTTTGTGAAGCATGAAAGCTACTTTCACTGCATTTCTAAGCAGGGGAAGTTCTTTTCACTGTTTTCACAAGCAGAGGCGTGGCAGTGTGGTAGAACATCCACTTGCCATGCAAACGACCCTGATTCGATCCCCACTCAGAACAAAGACATTTTCATCATTTCTTTTATCTGCACCGTTCTCGATTTTTCGGTCAGGCATAAGATGATAATTTTTCGCTCACAATCAATAACGCCGACACCGACATTACTGCGAAACGAGCCTTGTAACGCTTTCGGATTAAAACACAATATCTGTAGAAAAATCCTTGGAAACCTTTTTTGTCAACAGGATTGGCAGGCCACTGTTGCCTGTACGCATTGTTGCGATGTAGTGGAAAGGGGGTGAGGGGGCTTGCATTTGTAGGGGTGCATGCTCGGAATTTTACAATAGTTAACAATCTAGCATACAGCAACCTAGCGAAGCCATCTAGCAGCAGTAACTCAACAGCAGAGATCATATTTAAGTGCACTCTATGGGCCATCAGACATTTGAAAACAAAAGGCAGCATGCATTACAAGCCTAATTCATGAACTCTTGGGTGAAGGAAATCGGACTGTTTCCTGCTTCAGCTGTGCTTGAAGACAGATGCATCTTTGACAGCAAAGGTTGTGTTGAAAAAAGAAGTGAAAGCCATTTTGTTTTTTATGGTGCTGGCCATGTCGTCAGGAAGGCACTTAAAAGATTCCCGTGTCCCACATGTGCGTCTGCCTTAGGCATTTCACTTCTTCAACAGAAACAAATGAGAGCGCCCAAATGACGAGCAAATTTGGCCTAGAGGGGGCTTATTGTAGCACTCTAAACAATTGATTGCAATGTTGAAGAATGTGTTTAATTACTATGTTCTTCAGTGGAAGTTAACTACATGTTGAATGAATACAATCATTTTTAGAGTTTTTGCAAGGGCATGACTTCCAAAGAATTGGCTGTGGCAAACATGGTCAAGATTCCCAAGAGTTTAACCAGGCTTCACTTCTTCACCAAAGCCTTCAACAAAGCGAAGTCTACTCAAAGCGAGAAGCAAAAGCTTCTCAAAATGAGACGCTGGCACTGACCTCCGAACTGCAGTGGCCAACTATTGAATTTAATAAAAATGTCAATTTTAGGCTCCTTTCCATTCACTATGCTGTTTTGTCATTGTGCCTCTGGATTGGAACAGTCATACGTTCGTTTCTAACTTCAGGGCCAAATTTCAATTGTTCTTATTCAGAGATACTATTTCCCGCTTACAAGACAATTTTTTTCCTGGAAGCCTGAAATAGCTTATATTGCCTCAATCACTTGCCGCAATTATATTGCCGCAATCACGCAATATTCAAGGAGAGCCGTGAGAATGTTAGAAATAAGAGTCAATAATACGCCATCTAATGTATCATAAAAGTGGCTCTACAACTCAAATAGTGGGACGCAAAAACGATTGTGAACGTGCAGATAACTTTCTTAATAATGCATACAGGAAATGCACTTTGGGCTACCACTTGTAAGTGGGTGAAAAAACACACACTCTGGGCAACAGGGCCAGAGCCCCACTTGGGCGCCATGATAGCATAAGATTTCAACAGCGCCGACTCGTTCCCAAAACTAGTCAAACACTTCTAACTTCTCCAGTAGGACTACGATCACACAAGCATGTAGCTTCACGAGTATTCACATAAGTTCCCAACAACACTGGGTCGGTGGTGTTTGATTTCATACCTTGCTATGGTGATGAGACTGGCAAAGGCAAGTAAAGAGCACAAGCAAATGTTTGCAAAGTAAAATGCTTGTGTAACATTGCCCCCCTCCTTAAGGCAAGAAAACCTCTAGTAGACTCGAGGATCACCTTGCATGTGCTGTAGCGGAATGCCAAAGTCTTGTGCCTGCAAGTGGTTCAGTTGAGGTCGCATGGCCTCCAGCAAGCTATGATCGTGCGGTGAGCCCTGCTTGTCTGGATGGAGTTGCTGAGCCGGCTGTTGCTGCAGCTGCAATCGTTGCTGTGGCAGTAACAGTTGCTGCGCCTGCAACAGCTGTTGCTGCAGCTGCAATCGTTGCTGTGGCAGTAACAGTTGCTGCACCTGCAACTGCTGCCGCTGCTGCAGCATTGGTGGATTTCCCAGTACTCCCGTAAAAGCCTGTAAAAGTGTTTCTAGTATGACTATGTGCTGAAGAGTTAACAATACATTGTCTGATTGTTATCACTGTTGGAGTAACTACTGCATACAGTAGCGGATGGGTTCCACCTTTTTTCCACAATTTTGATTGGGTGCAGCCTTTCCATGAAAGTGCGCAATATTTGTTAAATTTTCTATTCACGCATATAAAACCTTATTTAATCATACTATAAAAAGCTCACAGATAGTGCCCTGTGACGAAGCCACAGAACACCCATCACCATCTGGTGGCTCCCACAAAAAGCGCCGTATGCAAGACGTGACAATTATGGCATTTTCTGGCGGGAATCATTTTATGTTTTTATTTTTGCAAAGTCTGGTCTGCCAGGTTGAGGGGAGTGGTCTTTACACATGTCCTTAGCCAAGTATGTACAGTATACTGTAGAATGAAAGCGTCCCTTAGTAGCCTCCGTTTTGCTTTGACGTTCGCAACAGCGAACAACTCATTTTTTTTGTGACCATAATGCACTGTGAAAGAGCAAGTTGCATTGAGCACCGTAGAGGCATTGTACCAACCTCCACAGCTCATTTATCATCACAAATACCACCAGAACAGCTCTAGGTAAAAATGTAGAAGAGTTTAATTAAGAGTGAAAATTGTAAGAACTTTTATTTAACAGTGCGGTCGTGATCGCTGGCGTGCGTGATATTTTGATAAGCATTAGTCCACCTTCACTGCGAAGAGACTGTGTGAAAAAAGCACTTCTCCTTGAAACGGCCGTATTCGCTTACCCCAACATCTTGTATGGATTCTGTGGTATCGGATCTAAAAGAGTTGGCTGCCACCCTTACTTTGTATAACATTACAATTTGTTGCTATCGCACTCATTGCATTGTACTTAACACGACGTCATGTTGTTGCCTGAGCTAACCAGCTAATTGCTAAGGCTTTGGTCTCACGAACTCGCAGTGCGGCGCAAGACAGAAGCGCATGACGTGTGGACCTACAAAGTTCCGTGGTATTCATCGCGATGTCGGAGAGTCTTAATCAGCACCTAATCTGACATCCCCTCAGTAGTGAATACATGACTGCCGCACAACAAAAAAAGTAAAGATGAACATCATTGGGGGCCACACCATCCACATGTCGTGGAAGCATGTACGCGCATACGGTGTCGAAAACAAAGAGCGAACGACATGATACCGCAGAAGACTATTCGGTAAAGCGTCCTTCATACGCAGTGTGGCACTGCCAATACAAAAGTAATTTTCCTTTTTTGTTGTTTTTGGTTCGGAGGGAGAACAAGAACAGGTCGGCGCACGCGCTCACGATGAAAAGAATGGCAGCAACGGTTGCTCGTGGGGCGCAGGTCCGCCTGCCTGACTCACGCACACCCGCGTGCAATAATGAGCGCTCACTCTCGCCTGGGAGTCCGCGGAAGCACGAGTGCGCCGTATGCGTCGCCTCCGCTTCGTCTTCGGCAGGGCAACCGCGGGAAGATGCATGCTCGTGCCAGAATGACAAAATCTGGGGCGAAATTCCTATATTGTTCATGGCGAAAATTTGTTATATCAAGGTTGTCTCTCGCCGTTACTGTGTTACATAGGAGTTGCAAATACATGTGCTCCTATGGAGTAATGACGGTGAATTTAAAAAATTTGTTATATCGAGGAATTTGTTATGTTGAGGTTGTTTATAAGCAGGTTTAACTGTATCGCTAATGTGAGAGTGCACTGAAAGTCATTTGTCTCAGAACAGAATACCACCCTCACTACACAACCATCAGAACGTTAAGCACGACCACTCCCCAAGATGGCCTGGAATCAAATTCAATGGTCACATTGAGAACGGAGTGGCAGAATGACCAAAGCTGTGGCTTTCATATTCATCAGGGAAATGCAGCTGTTTTTATGCAGGAGGCATTTACTTAGTTTTTTTTTGTGCTTTCAATATTTCAGCAGTCAGCTTATTAGAACATTTTTTCCCAGTTCAATAAAATGCTAATTACCTAGCTTTTAGTGTAACGTGCTACAATGCAGGCGACACATCTGGTAATCTATTGTGAAAAAACATTTACGCGAACTCCGTAGCCAAACCTTACTAATAAATAAAGTACAATTGATACTACTGGTTTCAACACAAGTGCCAGGTCATTACTTAGTCACGTTTCAGCTCTGTCTTAGGTAATCATTATTATCAATAATAATTCAACAAGTCATGCATTCATTTTCTCTGTGGTTCCATAATGAACATAACAGTGTTCTAATGTGCAACACGATATGCTAAGTCTGGATGAAATTTTACCATATCAGCACATCATAAGAGGCTTTCGTTTTATTCAGCTCGTCTTTTTTTGTTATGTGGCATAGTGTCCAGGTAACGAATGTTTGACCTTGCACGTCTGCAAGGAGAACAAAGCAAACACAATGTCACCTATCCTGCAAGTACGCCCATCTCTCGCACATTCCGAAAAAGGCTTTCATTATTTGCCCACTTCATCAGAGCGACAAAGAAGAGACAGAAAATAAACAAGAGGTTGCAAAGAAGAAGACGCTACATGCCTTTGACATCCGACTGCGATTGGCCGCCCGGTTTTCAATTCGCCTTTCCTGCAAAGAGGGACACACAAAACGAAGACAGTCACGTATGCACTCCTACCCTTTCATTCCAGTGGCAGTCTCTTTCTCTCTCTCTCTCTCTCACACACACACACACACAAACAAGTAGACACACGCACACACACACAAATGGTGTGATCTTTACACTTAAGAAGATGGGGGTCGGTAAAACCTTTCCGTCCTCATTTTCTACCGAGTGAATGGAGGTCCTCTTATTGAACTACTTGTCCTGTGCACGGCACTTCATATCTGCTCTGCCATAATATAGCTATTAAACAGTTCTTTATGACATTGCTATAAGTTTGCATGATTTCCTTCCATATAATTTTACAGAGTATATTAAGATTCCACATAAATTCTACTACATTTTCACAACATACAGACACCATACTAAACTACTGGAATGCGTAAAAAGGATTTAAATAGTGGCGGTTCATGGTCTAGCCAATGTGAGACTGCTCCGCAATATTACAAGGTCCTAATCCCAAACGAGGAACTGGAATTTTGGGTAGATTGAAGACCCCCCCTCCCCGCCAATACGGCAGTCGAGTGTATATTCGGAGCTGACTGGTTTGCGAGAGTATGGTGGCACACATCAAATGTTGACACTAATTTCAAGTGTTGGTATGGATGGAGAGGCTTTAGGCATATAGTGAAGAAACAAAACTGAAGCAGCAATGAAAGCAGCAGAAAATGTGCTGACAGAAAAGTGAAAAGAAAAAAAGCATAACTGCTGTCGAAGAACAGAAAACAAAGAACAGAAGCAAAGGAATTTCTGGTCATACAGTGAAGCCATGAAGTGCCATTCAAAGACACTGGTGGGACAGTCAACTGTGCTTGCATTTGCAACAAGAGTACACGACCCATCACAAGGTGAATCTTTTGAATGTTGAAAAAGCTGGACCTTTTGAATGTGTGATGGTTCCTGTTTCAACGGCTTTATTTTCATAGGCGTATTAGGCAAAAATGTAAGTGTACTTACTTGGGAACTCCGAACGCAGGTTCTTGCGTTCATTGGCATAGAGAACGGGTGCATAGGTGGCCCCACAGACGGAGGCCTCATCGCTCTCCCACTCGTGAATGTTGTTATATCCTTCCGGGAACGGCAGTTCCGCATTGGGATCCTTCCGCGCACTCGGGGGTGGCTCAGACTGAGGGGGACTGCACGCATACCGAAACAGCAATCACAGTAACACATGAATTTCAATCAGTTCAAGCACTTACAACAGGCTGAAAAATAAAGCTCCCACACAGAAGACATACAGCCCACATAGAATGGAAAATTTAATCACCTGGTAATTCATTTTGAGTAGTGACCAATTCATCTTGGCTTTAACTCTTTCGTTACCACGCCTATCTAAATTGCTCCCCAGTAATCGGCACTTCAAATTGTCGATTTAAGTATGTCCACTTTGTCGTGCACCCAGCACTTTGAAGTAGTTAGTTCTCCTAATCAGTTTGAATTTGCTCCTTTTTGCAAGACAAGATATTTTTTTTTACAGAACTTTGCGTGAAATATTGTACGTGTGTTGTTGGAGAAATTCGCTGTGCTTAAAAAACTCGAGAGAAGTGCGCACTACTTGTGGTAATGCTACAGTAACATCTAAGCTCGGTGATCAAAAGAGCCTTACCAAGTCAAATATTAAGTAAAGGAGTCAGATTCACAATCTTACCGTGCTGAGCGATAATAGTTGTTTAAAATACATGCCAGCTATTCACCACAGAACTGGTGCTTCGAGTTGGGGCAGATATACTCTACAAAAATTTATTTCCGAAGGACAACCGCATGTGTGAAGTGTGCAGGTGACCTTTTCAACCACTTTGCAGCAGCTTTAGTTTCGCTTGCATCATTTTATCAGACACAGGGGCACATACCGTGACACTAGTCGCTCCTATGGCATCGTCGTACGAACATAAATTCTCGAAGCTATCTTGTGACCACAGTTAAATTGGCTGATGACAAATTTTGAGTTCGAGAATGACAGCAGCTCAGCTTAAAGCTCTCAGGGCGACGATATGATACGTCAGTCAGACATTCGCAGCCACTCAGGCGTTGCTCTTTTGTTTACAGCCTGAAAATGTCTCCTCTGCTGCACGTGCGTACCTGCTGACCTTTGTGCCCAATCTTAAGAGTTACTTTGGTCACGTGCGAGGTCCACACGTCGCTGAAGAGCAATGTGCTAGCGCCGGGAGCAGAGCTTCAAGACGGCTGATGGAGCACATCTCGGCCCCGCACTACGGAGTGGCGCACGACATTTTAGGATTGAAAAGAACTTTTTTTCAACACTATCTGCAAAAATACAAATAAATGTGCTAGGACGCATACATTGAAACATCAACCTTTGTAGCTCGCAGAAACAGGTGACACTACATGAACTAGGGAAGTTCTTTGGGCATCTTATTTATTGAAGGATTGTTCACATCACGGGTATCCATTTACAATAGAACCACTGCAGGCCTCCTATTGTAACAAAAACAAAAATTTATTGATAAATGCGCACGAGTGCGCCTATGTCTGACGATGAACCAAGCAATGCTTTACCGCATGGCACGAACAAAGGAGCACCACCCATGTTCACCCTTGCTCTCTCTATGTTATCATGAACATTGTGTAGACAATCTATTATTTAATACGGAATTCCTGAGTCATTCATCTTCAAAACGTATATACTGAAATATACTTGTTTCAAATGTGTTTACATATTTAGTGTTTTTTTATTGCACTGTTTACCAGCTGGTAACCAAAAATTACACACCTTTTACGTTTTTTCAAAGTCATTCCAAATCATTTTTGTTGCTTTAAGACCAATATCACTTTTAAAGAGCTTTTGATTGCGCATAAATTGATATGCTGCACTGTGTGCTGGAGTGTTTTTGAAGCACGCAGTAACCTTATTGCCGAGACATGCGGAAAACAGCCATTTCATCGCGATAACGAAAGAGTTAAAACCACTTCTCAACACGCATCGACTTCACAGAAATCCAGAGACTATTACCTAAACAAGAATTGTCTACAAGTTTTGCTTAAGGGCTTACAAGGTCCAGATCTCTTCCTGTTTTCAGGCTTAAGAACCTTTCTTGGTCGACATGCAGCTGAAGATATCTCTTTGTTCATGCCATTCCTGAAAACAGGCCTCAGGAAAGCGATAACGCGACGCAGCATTTGGCACGCCAAATGCCTGTGGCTTAAATATTTTCAAAATGAAAGCATTGCATTCCCCGATCGCTCTTTATTACAATGAGATATTACACATATCTGCACTCATGCACAAATCAAACCTACGTGAGTTTGCAACGAAATACGCCCTATAGCTATTCTGTGATGGCAACCACATTCCATCTGACATCTATGGTCCGATCGTACACTGGTCCAGCGACCCCTATGGCCCAGCGTACGATTGGGAGTTGGTCGTCCGGTCTTGCGCTGCGCAGAGCAGCCTCCCATCGCTCTTGTCGCTCAGCTCTCGCAAAGGGGTGATTCGGCTTGTTTGAACAAGTTCTATATGTACCAGCCCATAAATCACTGTCCCAGACTGAGAAAATCGTTTGGCGCCGACTCCAAACTGGCACCTTGATTTCCCCCTTCATACATTCTAAACTTCACCCGCATGACACCTTACCTCACTGTCGCTTCTGATCAGAGGGAAACGCAACATGCGTCATGCCATCCCTTTGGCCAGCCGTGATTATTCGCGGGGTGAGTTGCGAAGGCGAAGTTAAAACAGGGCTAAATCAGAAGGCGTCGGAGAGCCAGCAAACTATTGAGTATGCATTAGTATGGGTGAGTGCTATGAGCGACTTCGACGCTTGGTATAAGGTCGCCACCAGGGGGTGCGTTAGAAGTTGACAAAAGTTTACTACCCTTATGGAAAGGCGCTAAATGGGACGGATGCATAGAAACGACGGGTTGAAGAAACTAATCGCAGAAGTTACGGTCATGATGCATTACTACATTTTAACGCTGTGAAAGCACAGCAGTAGACATGACAGGTGTGCTTTTCAAAGCACGCAATGTATGTGGCTGTGGCGCAGTGGATAGCGTGGCCGGCATCTGTTGCCCCGCACCCAGGGGTCAAGGATTTGAATTTCACAGACAGAACTTCTCGCCTACCTCCTTCTCGGGTTCTACAACCACATCCATTTGATATGCAACAGCGAGAAAAATGAGAAGTGGGGTAAGTATGCAGCAGTTGGCATACAACCGCTTTGCGATAGCAAACGGCACAGATTGCTGCTGAGGTTTTGCAAATGCCACAAATGCACACACAGTGAAGGCAACATTGTCATTGGCAGCCTGATTATGTACAGTTCAGCACGAAGACCTTTCCGAACGATCACCAGTTTACAACCGCTTTGTGTTGGCAAATAGCACAGATTGCAGCTGAGGTTTTGCAAATGCCACAAATGCACACACAGTGAAGGCAACATTGTCATTGGCAGCCTGATTATGTACAGTTAAGCACGAATACCTCATGGAACAATCGCCAGTTTAGCCTATCTTGTGCGAGCTAATTCCATTTTATCCCCGCAAGGTTCCCATTTTACAAGTCTATCCAACTCTCAGGCCTTCATAACTACATTTTCAATTCCTTGGCACCTATTCTACTGCTCTTAATGAGCACCCTTTGTTTGCTTTATGCATTCTGTGACCAGCCCAGGTCCGTTTCTCTCTGTACGACCGCTCTCTATTCCCTGACCTATTCTGCCATCATCTGATCTTGTAATGTTGCTTTCATCGTATTCTTTTCTTCTATTGCACATCGCGTGGTCCTCAACTTTTCAATAGTTGCTTCGTTATTTGCCATCTTTCAGCACCACATATTAGAACTTGAACCAACAGCTTGCGGCTGCTCACTCGAAAGCACACCTTGGCTGCCGTCCTTTGTAGAGAGCCCACTCTGGAATCCCAACGGGCTCATCAACAGGGAAGGCTGCTGTGCAGTAGTGGAGCTGCCTTGTGGAGCTGCGAGTTGGCCCCCCGAAGGCTGGTGTGGCCATCCCACTAGCTGCCCGTGGGACTGATAGATGGTAGGAATCTCGGTCCAGCGCCTACCAGGCGCCAGGAAGAACGCCTCCTTCATGTGGAACTGGCTAGTAAACATCGTCTCCTGGTACACGGGTGGCTCTGTAATGAAAGTGCAACCGGTTGATTCCCAAGCTCAAACATGATGAGAAACAGGCTCTGAGCACGCTTTCACAAAAAAAAATACAGCAACTGGTGGACAAGAAAAAGGCTCATAATATTATTTTGTGACTGCCAGCGCAATACACATGCACCCACTCATCAATCAGTACCAACTCAACCAGTTGTCAGTACTGCTGACAGTACTCTTTTCCGACTGACCACAGGCTCCCTTCCAAACCGAATTTCTATGTTAAAGCTTCGCGTCATCACAGAACACAACGACAAGAAAGATAAGAAGAAAGACAAAGCATCCTAGAACTGTTTTGCTTTGTTTTTCTCCTTCTTTTGCACTGTTGTATCACTAACTCGTCCACACGATTGCTCCCCCGCATTTCCGTCTTTAAGCACACAAACAAGCCTTGCAGATAGTTAAAAAAAGAACACTAGTTTTGCACCCCACTTGGTCTATAAACAGAAAAGAGAAAAATTAAGGTGCAGGAAGCCTTGGCACGATGTCCTCGGACGATTAAGTCAAGAGGTAAAATGTAGGAAACCGAGGCAAAACGACTGATGGGGAAAACAAGTGAGTGATAGGATGAAGCCCGAGAAAAGTGGTGTAAACAGAGGAAGCAGGGCAGAATCAGGCGCTTCTGCTATCCTCCCTCACTACGAGTTCGATAATTCTGCACAAGTAAGAGATTTATTTCCTAAACAGTCCCACCTGGACCTAATGAATATAGGTATTGTAATTGTGTCAATATATATATATATAAGAAAGCTATGCACCCACAGTGTAGTCTTAAAGCGAATACCTGCAAGCAACGTGACTGCCTGTTATGATGGGTGACTGGCTTAGAACCAAAAAGTCGTAATGATAATACATCTTCTAATGCCCGATGGCAATGAACACTTGTACCAAACTATATTACTACGATATAATATATTGTATTGTGAAGGCTGTATACAGAACACATGTGTTTGTAAAGCATGGATGATTTTTTGCACTGCCTTTCCAAGCAGAAGAAATTCTTTTCACTGTATTTTTAAGCAGACGTGTGGCTGTGTGGTAGAACATTTGCTTACCATGATAACAGCTTGGGTTCATGTGAAGACATTTTTTTTCAATTTTATTTGCATCTTTCAGAATTTTTTTGTTATACAAAAGATGATCTTTTGCTCGCAGCCTACGATGCCAGAACAATGCCGGAATTTCTCTAAAATGGCCTCTTTGACCCTATTGCATTTACAAAACGTGACTATGCTAATAAGGTAGCAATGGGGGCTAGTTTGTACCTCTTCAAGTTTGATACATGTGGCTACATTCTACATGTGACGGCACTTCCACCCACAAATGAAAGCAGCGCCCTTAAATATGTTTACCGCAAACAACCCCTTTGCCTGATCGTCCCTTGCCAGAAACAGCGTTTGGCACAATGGCAAGGGTATACAGGTCTGACGTTAACAACACGCGTCTAAATTTCGCAAGGATTCTTTCCGCTCGTTTAGGCACCGCTATCACAATCGATATCGATACCGGCAGAATATTCCAGTTGATAACTTGACTGGTAGCTGTTTTTGTTGCGGCTTGACTGTATAAGAGCAAAGCGCCACATTTCTTCAGTCAATTGGAGGCAATAATTTTCATAAAACCAGTGAACACGTAGGGCATCAGAGAAAGAGACAGGACGACTGCTATTTTACACATCCATTCTCTCTTTCCGGTATGTTTGTGCGTGTTCAATGTAACATGCAAACATCCACTCAATATCAACTAGCCCAAATAAATGCCTTAAAGTGGCAGATACTGTGGTCCATATATTAAATGCGAAGTATTTTTTAGAGGAATGCAGGAACTTTGAGCCTTTCTGTCAGTCTGCCTATCTAGCAGCCTGCGTCTAGGTGCTCTCGTGACCGTCTGCTTATGAGGGGTAGACCAAAATTAGTATGGGAGAATGAGAGGCTGGGACGAATATTTCTCGCTGGTGATGACATAAATTACAAGAAATCACATCATGTACGTCATCAAACCATTTCCTGCAGACTCATGTGGCACATACCTGTATACCACGAGCCGCAGTATGAAAGTATGCACCGTAGGTGATTCACAGTTGAAATATGCCTAGAAACAGTGAGAAGAGGCATCGTTTTTTGAAATGCTAGAACAATAATAAAACTGACATGGGCAATGTTAACCCATAAATTCAAAGAATAAATTTCGGAGCCCCTGCAGAAATGATGGAACTCAAGCATTATACAAGGCAATTAAGTGTTTTGCAATTTAGTGACGCCAGGTCTCCAAAGTGCTTCGAGAAAACACCCCATGCAGGAGTAAAGTTGGTGGAAGGTCAATTTTGGGTGGAGTGCTTGGCTATCAATTTTATAAATATTGTAACGGACATGTGAAAGGCAGTGAAGAAAAGGAGAAGAATGATTCAGAGGAGAAGGCAAGCGACGAGACTGGTTGAATGACTGTGTCAAACTCCACTCGGATGCTGGCGAATCAATGGGTCTTGTCTCCCGCGAGAAACGGTCCCTTGGAAACAAGTCGGTTGTCTGCAGGTCATATGATGTACCGGGTCTGGGTGGCGAAAACATGGTTAGTGCCCTTCGTGACGGGCAGCGTTGTTGACAGGATTACCGAGCAATGTGCCCAGTGAAACCACAGCTGCAGCACACGGGAGGGTCACAGGTTATACTATATTTATTGCAAGGAATCCTGGGCTGCTGCTGTTGGGCAGCAAGCTCGTTATCACGCGAATAATGGGTTTCTGCCACTCTCTGGAATCCATTGTATTGGTCGTAAGTTGCATCTTGGTAGTAGGATCGGTGCTGTCCTTGCCGCAGCGGGATGCATTCAGGATCAGAGTCACGAGCATAAAAACGCAACTGTCCTCGTTGTGATCGAGCGTCATAGGCAGGGACTTTATCGTAGAGACGTGGCTGATACCGAGGTGTGGAATCATAATCCTCCATTCCTTCTGCCGCTTTGAGCGAGGACAAGAAAGCAACTTTTCGCACGAACTCTGGTGGCAGGTAGAAGCTATGAGTGCTTGGGTGGTGTGCCACTCGGGCGCACAGCCCAAGTTCTTCACGTACTATTTGCCGGATCGCTGATGCAAGATCGAGCGGCTGGTTGCTCTCCATGCTTGCAACAGTCGTCACATTGGCTAGCCCTCCGAACATGCGTGTATGACACGGCGAAACATGACACAACGAACTTTAGCCCATTTTATCTGATCTACGCCAGGTTGCCACTAAGCCCTCTGGATACTTTCTTGCCCTTCATTCTACACAATGACAATTCTGTATTGAACACCTTGTGCCCCGTAGAAGAAGCCCGTCAAATCGCCCGTCTTTGAACTCTCACCTCTCAACGTCCCATCGAATCGCCCGTCTTTGAACTCTCACCTCTCAATGTCGTTCGAAGGAGCGATACGTCGACCGTCACGAACCATTATTGTTCAAAAAAGGTGACTTGGTGCTGCTTTGCACACTGCAACGCAAGAGTGGATTGTGTCAAAAGCTTCTGCCAAGATGTTCAGGCCCATTTTTAGTTTTCGAGCATCTCAGCCAGCTCATCTACGTGATAGCTTGTCTTTTGTCCAATGGTCGACGGTCGAACCGAACGCAGCTCACTCACATTACTTGGCTCAAACTTTTCCACCCTCCTTGTGCATCCTAACTCACTCTACGGGCTTTGTCTGCTTGTAGTGGAATGTAATGAACATGTGAAAGGCAGAGAAGAAGAGGTAGAATTTGGCAAGATCGCAATGCGCCACCGCAAACGAACGAACCTCTTGTAAATAAAACCACCTCAACACAACTGACTGTAACAATATTACTTATCAGGTCCTTTGATACAGACGTCATGTCAAATGTGGTTAAGCATCGATTGTAGTTTGTCAACGCAGCGTACCCTCCTCGCAAGCACATGCTCTACAATTCGATTGACTACTTCTTCTGTTGGTTGCTCTTGGCATGGTTACACAACTGTGAGCAACTCATTATAAAAAAACATAGGTGACGGTGTAACATGTCTGTACGTGTAACAATTATATATAGCTTTACCATCACTTCATAATGTTTCGCTCCAGAATAAAATTGCATCACAAACCCTTTGCGTCTGCATGCTTGGAATAACGTGGATTCCCATGGTATGTGAGATCTGTCAATTTTTTTTGGAGGATTACACATGGCGGCAGATACCGGGAACGGATACAGATACTGGCTACCTCACAGTGAGCACCCCCACCTCTATTCACTGCAACTCAACAAGAGTTAGCAGTCCCCAAAGGAAAATCCTGCCGACGCCCATGTGACACCAAAGTATTGACAATTACCTCATCTCCCGGCGCGCTCTCACCCGCACTCGGCGTCAGCCTCCATTTTCTTCTTAACTCTGACGATTTAAAAATTCACGTATGCCTAAGTACATTAACCCCGAATCTTTCTGCAGACAATATGTGACCAAGTGGCGTTGATGGCAGACCTCGAGTCCTTAATCCATGAGGAAATCGTGTGCCAGTTCTCTCTCCTACCCTTTGCCCACCCACCGGCTGTTCAACAATCGGCCACTACCCTTCTTCCTCCCATCCGTCGAGCGATTGAGCAGGAAATAGCAGAGGTCATGCCTGTACGTACCCCCCCCCCCCAACCTCCGTCTTCTGCACCCCTGTATTACGCCCAAGTGGTCACCAGGCCACCTCAAGTTGCTTCAGGACCCGCCCCTCTAAATTATGCCGAAGCTGCCACACGACCTGTCCTTTGCAGCGGGTGTGCCCGCTACGTATGTTGACGCAACCCCTCAACCTCAACCCACCATGCAGCCTTTCCAGCCACCGATCCGTTCATCGCCTCTTGCGACATGGGCGAGACCTACCCCGGCGAACCGATGTTGCACACCCGACAACCGGTTCGCGCGATTGCCTTGTTATTATTGCGATAGAAACTATATGGACACTCTCAACGGGTTTTCGCCGTCGAAGTTACGCCTCGTATCAATTCCAAATTGTTATTCAAACACACTTTTGCATCAATGCTCAGATTTTTATGCGCAAGAATGGATTCACTATCACTCGGATTTCATGTCTTTCCCCGGGCATCGTCTGTTCTATTCACGGGCATAAACATGAGCGGAGGTGAGGAGTGGGGGAGACCAACACGGCTGAAGCAGAGATCGAACGATGCGGCCCATCTCTGTTGTCGCTCGGAAGGCGCGTGTATAACACCAGCCCCCTTCCCAACCTCCCCACTGGGAGGCCTATATAGGAAGAACTGAAGAAGAGCTCCGCACGTCTTGCAAAAAGCACGAAAAGAAGAATGGGGTGCCGCTCGAGCAACCACTGCAGTTTGCTGATAAGGGCGTGGCTGTGATCGCCGGGGCGCGCACGCTATCTCGGCAGTGATAAACCGCAGGTGGCTCGCATGTACTCTTTGATGCGCTTTACTCTCATCGCAATTAAGAGAGTGCGGAAAAAGTGGATCTTCTCTACATTTTTCGTGCGCGTTTTATTGCGATAGCAATTACATGAACAGTCTCGGCTGTTTTTCACCGTTGCCAACGCTGCCGTCATGCACGGTATATGTATACGTATCTATATATAGGAAAACTATAAAAACTAAAAAAGCAGCCTGCGCTCCGCACAAAGCTCTTCGCGATGAGCCAATGCGCGCTTATCTCCCATATGTACTTTGTCTTAAGCGTGGGCGCGAGAGGTTAGGTGGTTGTGCGCTAGCGCTTGTCCTCCAGTGCTTATGCTCCGGTAGGGAGAATCGTGTGCATTCCCCTTTCACCGGAATGATTGCATTAGTTGCCTGGGCTACAATGGTAAACCCCGCTCACTGGGCAGGCCCCGTTTGCGAAAAGAGCGTGCTTTTCACACAGCAAGGTAACAACTGGGACGCTCGTAAGCTCGTACTCATATATGACTGTGATTACGTTTCGTGCATCGTTTTTTTTTTGTTTAAGCAGGGCGGTCAGCGTCGAGATGTAAACGTTGTTAGTTAGCTCTCGTCCTGTGTGTGTTGTTTTCGTGCGTCATTTGTGCGTGAGCAGCGAGCTGCACATTTCGATCTGCTAGCAGTTCTCAGCGTTACATCCCATGGTATACATTGCTTCGCACTTGCGGAGAAACTGTGACTTGGTTTTCTTTTAACAGTTGCGCGAGATAGGATCTATAACAGCTGCCAGCCTCACTTCGTATAGCATTACAATTTGCTGGGCTCACATTTATTACTTCCCCATTACGGTGTAATTATAACTGTTTTAGTCAGGTACAGCCACTCATTGTTTTTAACCTGAACACGCAAGCATCAACCGGCGTGCCGATAAGTGCGAATCAAAGCGAGCAGATGAACGAGAATACGCGCATGCGTTTTTCGGCAGTCATGTGCACGAGTTCTTCGTTAGGCTGTTCCTGGAACCGGACACCTACCTCGCTTCTCTCGAGCAATGTTACTGCCATCATTTATTTTTTTCCGAACGCTGCCATTAAGCTATAAAAACTTAGATGAACGATCTACTGAGAAGAAATGAACTGAACTGAGCACAGATGAACGATCACCGCATCAACTTAAAGTACGCGGATTTTTTTTTTTTTTATTCCTGGCCCAACCAGGACACAGCTGGTGATTGAAACAGTCTACAGGTGCGCTGCTAATTGAGGTCATGCCTCAACGGAATTCCGCATACCGTGGGAAATGGGTCGTGACACCACGGCACAAAGCAAACCCTTAATCAGAATACGTCTCGGACGCGAAATATGAGCTTTTTCCCTTGTGACGCTTAAAAAAAAGCCGTTGCCTTTTTTTTCTTTGCCCTTCACATATAACACATATAACACATCTTTGCCTTTCACATATAACACATTGGTTGCATTAAACCATGTACTAACATAATTCAGCCTCTGTATTGCCACACTCTTGATAACACAATGAAATATTACCCTGCAAGCGCTTCATCAACCTAGAAAAAAAGAAACACTTCCAAAGAGCTATATCTTGAGAATATGCTCACAAATTTCCTCCAACTTATTTCCCAGTAATTTCACTTCGACGTATCAGGAAATTATTGGAGAAATATCTGAGAAATATTCGACAAATGTTCTACTCGATTTGTACTCACATTTCAATATTTAGATACGTTTCACACCCAAAATTTTGTCATTTTCAGTGAAAGTAGCATGAATCACCGAGCTGGTAATTAGTGTCATTATATGTGGCCTTGACTGTATACGGTTGAACCCCTTTGTAGAAGGCACACACCTGGGAGCAATTCTTGTCTCCAATATAAGACGTCTCTTATAAGGGAGACGTCATATCAGCATTTTCTTATACACCCTACTTGAATGCAGACACATTGATGTCTTCTATACCAATTAGTCTTTTCCAGAGTCTCGTATAGAGGGGTATAAATGAAAGACTGTATAAATCTTTACCATCAACAAAGTTTATCGGTCTCCAAGGCAACTACAGCCCCCCACTTAAGACCATCATTAGCATTTAACTCACCCACAAGCGAGTCATCTAGATTATCGCTCATTTCGCTGCCACTTTCATCGGGGCCTTCAGCACTCTGCGCCTCCACTTGTTTCACCAAGTAGCCAACAGTCTTTTTCTTTCCTGGCTCTGTTCGCAGGGTCTCCGATCCAGCACTGGCAATAGCAGTACCAAACGAAGCAGCATAAATGCTACTCGTATTACCAGCTCGGGCAGGTTGCCGATGCCATTGCTGCTGTTGTGGTTGCAGGTTTGAAGTGGGCTGCTGGGTTGGCTTGGGCATGCCGTTGTGAGCTGGCTGGCCTTTTCCTGACACAGAGCCACCCACCACGCTCTGTTGCTGCGATGTAACTTGTGCAGGGCAGGCGCCATTCCGGATAAGGTGCCCTTCTTTGAACAAGAGAGCACCGTCAGGACCTCCGGAAGATTTAGGTTGGAACATTGCTGGTGTGGGCCCTGCAGTTAAGGGAACAGGTTAATTCAGCTCATGAGTACATAAAAGAAAATAACACTGTCCCTAATTGCTAGTTTCCTCAAAGAGGTTATGGAGCAGAAACATAAAGCAGCCCTGAATATAATGCTGCTGATGGCCTCCTGCAGGCAAAAAAGACATCCTATTTTTTTAGGCATCAAAAGACCAACACAACTCTTGAGAGATTTTTACTAGGTTGCAAATGAAACAGTAAGGAAAGGCAAACTTTGCACAGTAAGCCTAATGGGCGTCCTAATGTTCCGAACAAAAGTGAAAATATGACACGGAAACCGAGTGGCCCATATAGGTGCGACAAAATACAGTAAAAGCTACTTATTAGCATATTTACCTTCTTCAATTTTTTTAACTTGGACACACGTGATTCATTTAGAAATAAGCAAGCACCTTCCTGAAAGCTCAAATCGACAAACATTTACTGAATGCATACAGTTGAAACTCAATTCTATGAAAACCAAACTTACGAACTTCCTGATTTAATGAACAAATACAGATTCCCTTGATGTTGCCAATAGGCTTAATGCTTATACGACCTCGATATCGCAAAACAAAGCTCACCACCAAGTCAGATTTAAAGAAGCATATTGGAAAAATATGTATAGAAAAAGTTTTATTCCAAATTTATGAAGTCTAGAATGCCTGGTAGCATGCTGTCAGCATAGGAGCAGTACAATCGATGTAGCAGAAGCAATTTTGTTTTGGTTTTCACGAAACTACTGTGCAAAGAAGGGTAAAAAACATTTCCTGAAGAAGTTTCTCTGTTTCGTGCGTCAGCGGACGCTCCTCGTCAGGAAAAATGGGCAAAGAACATAAAACAAAAAGAGAAAGTGCTTGACAAGACATGGGTTGACTGTTTTCGCCATGGTGATGATGTTTGTGATGATGTGATGTTGTTTCGCCAGTGTTTGCAATCGATACAGTGCTTCTGCCGACCACATTGTTCATCCTGTTGGCAGGGTTGTCTATTCGCATCATCGTCTGATCCATGTTGGGCATGTTATAAATGCGTAGCTGTAGCGTCGTTACAGTGAGTTCGCCGAAGACCAAAAGGCACTCGCTGCCTTCAAAAGTTCCTAGACCGTCTTCTGGTTTTTGTTTTTAGTGCGGCGCAATTGATCACTGAACCGCTGTTTCCAGCGATTTATATAATGGCTGGAAGCTACGAAGTTTCCCAACTGCATGTTGTTGCCAAGTTTGATGACCTCTTCAGAAGGAGTCTAGTTGCTGGCGGGACTTCTTGCACTTCTTTCACGCTAAAATACAGTAGACCACGAGAGCGCGTGCCAAGCTGCCTGTCAGTGCCACCTGGCACTGCGCTATCTACCATCGACCGCAGTGCTGGGTCAAAAATTGGTTTTCTTGTTATTCAATGACATTTAAATATTTATAGCTATGTAGCACATTATTAGATCGCAGTTTTCATGCAAAGCGCTCATCTGCAGTATGACCATTACACTGCTGTTTTCATAGCAGGACCTAAGCTATCACGAAGCGCCTCGAACGGCCTTCCAATTTGTGGCATCAGAGACTAAAATCATCATCACCAGCAAGAAGCGCGGCTCCCCGGCCTCGGAACGCTCGCATTGCGCGGGAGCTCGAATTCGCGGAAGCTCTGGCTGACTTAAAACAAACTTTGTGCCACCTATCTTCTGCTGAGTGAGTGTCATGCATTGTAACATGTTGGTTAGGTGTCACTTTATGATCGAGATAGTGACTGATAACAGTTCTGCTCATAAACTGCTCTCGACGCAGAAGCGTGTAGATGCAGATGTCAAAAATCACTTTGCAGTGAAAAGTGTACGATTAAAATTGTTTGTACGCAATCAGAAAAGAAACGGGCCAATTATAAAGGGAGGGATGCTTTTTGGACGCTGCAGCACTGTCGATTGCTGCTGATGTAGCGGAAGTGTCGCGAAGACGCTTTTGCGCACGCGCTGAATGAACACTGGTGCACCGTAACTGAGCTTCCATCGGAGTTCTGTCTTCCCGTAGTTCAGCTGCAGCAAATTATCGAAACTCTTTTCCCATTCCCATATCTGCTTCTGGTTGAACTTGAAATGCTGGGACGTCTAGTGCACATTCTTTCTGTTTTTTTTTTGATGCCATCGAATAACCTCAATTTTTCTTGCCACTGTGTATAACTGCTTAGGTATAGCTGACCATTCACTGCAAACACAAAGCAACAAATGGCACAGTGCATGTGTGGAGCAATCGGGCTGCAGGGCAAAGCAGAATCAGACTGGATTGGATTTATGGCAGCCAGCAAGACCAAAAAGCAAAAAGAAGGAAGAAGAAAGAAACTCAGGGGACCCTACAGCTTCGCCTTTAGGAGTTGAACGTGAGAGTGATATCCCATCTTTAGTGTGTACTCCAAACATCAAGTGCATGAAAGACTTTCAAACTTGGTATATATATGCACCCACTACGCGGCCTTAAGAGAATAGGCCCAGTATCAAGTGTGCCTTTTGTACTTGGTGATCGGCTTTAAACCAGGAAGCCATTATGAAAAAAGCATGTTTTGACGCCCGCTGGCAATGGGCGCTTGTACAAAACATAATATTTCATGTCGCATTGTGAAGCATGAATAAAAGATACATGTGTTTGTGAAGCATGAAAGCTACTTTCGCTGCATTTCTAAGCAGGGGAAGTTCTTTTCACTGTTCTCACAACCAGAGACGTGGCAGTGTGGTAGAACATCCACTTGCCATTCAAACGACCCTGGTTCGATTCCCACTCACACGCAAACGACCCTGGTTTGTTCCCCACTCTGAACAAAAATATTTCCATCCTTTATGTTATCTGAACCGTTCCCTATTTTTCGGTCAGGCATAACATGATGATTTTTCGCTCACAAATAATAACACCAACACCGACATTACTACGAAACGAGCCTTCCAAAGCTGCCGGGTTAAAACGCAATATCTTTAGAAAAATCCCCGGAAACCTTTTTGTCAACAGGATGTAGCAGGCCACTGTTGCCTGTATGCATTGTTGCGAAGCAGTGGAAAGGGGGGGGGCTTGCATTCGAAGGGGCACATGCTCAGAATTTTACGATAGTTAACAATCTAGCATACAGCAACTTAGCAAAGCCTTCTAGCAGCAGTAACTCACCAGCAGAGATCATATTTAAGTGCACTCTATAGGCCATCAGACATTTGAAAACAAAAGGCAGCATGCGTTACAAGCCTAATTCGTGAACTCTTGGGTGAAGGAAATCCGACTGTTTTCTGCTTCAGCGGTGCTTGAAGACAGAGGCATCTTTCACAACAAAAGTTGTGTTGAAACAAGAAGTGAAAGCCATTTTGTTTTTTATGGTGCTGGCCATGTCGTCAGGAAGGCACTTAACAGATTTCCGTTCTTTTTTTTTGCGTTTACTAGCGGTGTGCGGTTTCGATTCGAAATCGACATCCCAACATTGCATTGTCAAATTTGAAATTGAGAGAAATAAACATTTACAGTCGAAACCTGAAATAACGAAATCGCCGGCAAATCCAAAATATTTCGTTTTCGCGAAAATTTCGACGAGTATAAGACAGAGAAACAGTGATACGGCCAGCGGAACGAAAAAAGTGACGAAATGACGGAAGCAATGCAGGCTGGGAATGTGTCGCCCCCTGATGGCGTCGCTGCAAGGATGCTTAACATGATGATAATATTGTTGCCGTTCTTTTTTTTTCCGCGATCAATGGAGAATCCGCTTCCGGCGTCAAGCTTTTCTGAGGTGCCATTGTAACTTCATCTCAATTTCGCCACCAGTTCCAGTCTTCTCTTCGTCGTTTTCATTGATTTTAACTGTTGGTGTTGCTTCGGCCTGTTGAGCTCGTCCGACGGCGCCATCTGCACTTCAGCATGATGATTTGCCATCGCCTGCGCAGTGTGGCAAAGCATGTTGCCAAACACAGACACTATCGCCAATTCAAGTAAATAAAAATGGGGGAACCCACGCTAGCACGGCAAAAGCAGACGTTTACAAATTTTGAGTGCGCATAACACGCATACGAGCATATTTTCCACAGTTAACCTTTGGCGGGAGGGTAAAATAAGGCGCGCACCGTGGTAGAAAAATTGTTATGCGGGATCGCTGTCCAAAAACATTTTGTTGCCACGAGATACGTAATACATGGGATTCTGTGAACGTTCGCCGGGGATCTGGAAATATTTCGTTGCCGAGGGGATTTCGTGCCCACGGTATTTCGTTGTTGCAGGTTTCGATTGTATTTAGAAATTTGAAAAAAAAAAGGGGGTCGACCTACAATCGTTTAAATACGGTATGTTAGAAGATGACACCCAAAGTAAACCTAAACATGACCACTTGAAAACTTTCACTTTGCTAGCTAAAATCCTGTCAACAGTGTTCGCATAACTAGCAATCTATTCTGGATGGCTACTGAAAATGTTCCACTCACGGGATGCTGTTGTGGCATGGCATGCAAAAGGGCCACCGGGGGCACGACAGGCACTGGGGTTTTAATACTCTCATCAGGTGGGCCTCGAGAGCACGTCGACCTTGAGCCGTTTAAGTCCAAATTGCTCAGCGAGGACTCCATCGCAGCCTCTCCGCTATGCTTTCGCTGCTCCCTCTTCCGCTTGCCCAAATCTTCGTGGGGCAAAAGCTGCTCCTGCAGTAACAGGGGCCAGTATCCTCTGGGCAGCTTGCTCAAGGCACCGCCCGTGGCCGGCCCCGGAATAGGCATGCCTGCTACCGGAGGAGGCTTCACCATAGGCTCCTCCTTGTCACAACAACCTTGAGTCCGATCTCCGTCCCTTGAGTCTGTTTTTAGGCACCGGACTTCTTCCAGGTCACCGTCTTCGACATCCAACTCCAGGGACTTGTCGAGGATGTTGCCTTTTTCGGCTTCACCCACAAAAGCTCGATCCTGGTCCGCATCAACATACTCGAGTATGTCGAAACTGTCTCCAAGACCTGATTGCCAAAAAAGGAGCATAAGCAAAAATAAAGCAAATTAAAAAAAGTTCTTTAAGCCAAAAAAAGACGCTGTACTTTACCACCCTTTCATTCGTTTTGAATAAAAATTCATTTTGAACAAATGTGCAGAGTTTATATATATTCGCGTGACACTTGAAGGAGTGCAGTAATTTTTTTTAGCACTGTGTGAACTTTATAAAGTATTAGACATTCAATGAATTGTTTTCGGAAGCAACATTTGTGGCTTGCTGCATAGAATAGCCAGCGGTGGTGGTTGCTGCAAAAGTTCACCTTTACAACAGGGGTGTGCGAATATTCGAAATTTAAAATATTTTTCTAATAGTCTTTATTTCATTCGCACCAGAATTACACTATTCTGGCATTCCCAAAAACAAACACAGTCAACATCCAATTAACAGTGGCTCCTTCAGATTTTCAATATGCTTCACTCCATCACACATTCATGCTGCGGCAAAGGCTATATTTCAGGCTCTGCTACTGCCGCCTATGTATTCGACTCGAGTAAATGTTGGTGCTCACATAGAGATAAAAAATGTGGCAGAGGTGGAGTCTTAATACTGGTTTTGGACCTAAAATCTGAGCAGAAAGCCAGAAAAAACAAACGCCGAAGATATTTACTTTTAGAAATTTCATATTTTTCTGTTTTTTGACATCTATGAGGCAGATTTGGAACTCCCCACTCTAAGCGAGAACAGCCTTGTAATCTACATCAGCTGGGGGAACATTTATGCTCAAATAGGAAAAAAAAACTGGAGAAAATAGCATTTTTGCCTTTCACATATAACACATTGATTGCATTAAACCATGTACTAACATAATTCGACCACTGTATTGCCACACTCTTGATAAGACAACAAAATGCTACCCTCCAAGCACTTTATCAACCTAGAAAAAAAGAAACACTTTCAAAGAGCTATATCTTAAGAATATGCTCACAAATTTTCTCCAACTTATTTCCCAGTAATTTCACTTCAATGTATTAAAGATTATTGGAGAAATATTTGAGAAATATTCGACAAGTGTTCTACTCGATTTGTACTCACATTTCAATATTCAGATTCATTTCACACCCAAAAGTTTTGTCATTTTAAGTGCAAGTAGCATGAATCACCGAGCTGGTAATTAGTGTCATTATATGTGGCCTTGACTGTATACGGTTGAACCCCTTTGTAGGAGGCACACATCTGGGAGCAATTCTCGTCTCCAATATAAGACGTCTCTTATAAGCAAGACACGAAATATGCATTTTCGTATCCACCCTACTTGAATGCAGGCGCATCGGTGTCTCTTATACCCATTTGTCTTTTACACCCTCTCTTACACCCTCTCTATAGGGGTATAAATGAAAGACTGTATAAATCTCTACCATCAACAAAGCTTATCGGTCTCCAAGGCCACTATCGCCCCCCACTTGAGGCCCTCATTAGCATTCAACTCACCTAGAAGCGAGTCATCTGGATCATCGCTCATTTCCCTGTCACTGTAATCGGGGTCTTCAGCACTCTGCGCCTCAACTTCTTTCACCAAGTCCCCAACAGTCTTTTTATTTCCTGGCTCCGTTTGCAGGGTCTCCGATCCAGCACTGGCATCAGCAGTACCAGACGAAGCAGCATAAATGCTACTCATATTACCAGCTCGGGAAGGTTGTCGATGCAATTGCTGCTGTTGTGGTTGCTGGTTTGAAGGGGGCTGCTGGGTTGGCTCGGGCATGCCATTGTGAGCTGGCTGGCCTTCTCCTGACACAGAGCCACCCACTACGCTCTGTTGCTGCGATGTGCACTGTGCAGGGAAGGCGCCATTCTGGATAAGGTGCCTTTCCTTGAACAAGAGAGCACCGTCAGGACCTCTGCAAGATTTAGGTTGGAACATTCCTGGTATGGGCCCTGCATATAAGGAAAGAGGTTAATTCAGCTCAGGAGCACATAAAAGAAAATAACACTGTCCCTAATCGCAATAACAATAGTTCCCTGAAAGGGGTTACGAAGCAAAAACATAAACACTCCAGAATTTAATGGTGCTAATGGCCTCCTGTGCTCAAAACAAACATCCTATTTTTAGGGGCGAAGCTCCTTATGGCGTGGCTTGGGCGTCGCTCGTATGTAACCACCAGTGGCACATACCCGAAATAGGTATAACACTTCACCTCCAAGGTGGTGCCAGTGAGAGATTTCTTCTGTGCATTGTTTAACAATAAAAAATAGTGCTCAATGTATATGCCAATGGCTGCTAATGGGGAATGAGAGACATGAGCATTCGGCTTTTAGTCAACGCGCACGCTGCGATCCCCATTAGCAGCCATTAGCATGTACATTGAGCACTATCGGACAAGAAAAGGATGCTACATTATACTCGCTGGGTGTAACTTCCTTAGCTTTAGAAAGGTTTAGCGAGCCTTGAGCCGCAGTGCCATGAATACAATGAACTTGTATATACTATGAATGAACTCAAGGTGGTTAAAAATGAGAAGTGGATACGAAGCGCAAGCCGTAAGAAAGTAAAAGCCGAATTCTCCTGTCTCTCATTTCTCATTAGCAGCCATTGGCATGTAAATTGAGCCCTATCTGACAGGGAAAGGTTGCTACGTTATACTCGCTGGGCGTAACCTCCTTGGTTTTCGAAAGGTTTAGCGAGCGTTTGGTCGCAGTGCCATGAATACAGTGAACTAGAATATACCTTGAACTCGAGGTGGTTAAAGGTGGGAAGTGGACCGAAAGCGCAGGCCGTAAGAAAGTGTGCGTGTGCCACCTCTCGTTTAGTCCTTGGAATGTCCGCTGGATGGCGGTGCTTCTATATGGGGAATATATGATGAAAAGATGCGAGATAGTGGGACTTGGAGTGTTGAATAGATGAACGAACGGACACACAAACAGATGCATGGATGGACGCATGAACGGACGCAGGGGCGGATGCACGAAAGAACGCAGGGATGGGCGCACAAACAGACGCATGGACGGTCACACAGACGGACGCATGGACGCACGAATGCTTGGCCCCACTCTCCACCATTCACTCCGTTGATATGCTACCATTTTTAGGCATGAAATGACCAACAAAACTCTTGAGAGCTTTTTACTAAGTTGCAAATGATACAGCAAGAAAAAGCAAATATTGCACAGTAAGCCAAATGGGTGTCATAATGTTCCATGTTCCTAACAAATGTGAAAATATGACTTGGAAACCAAGTGGCCCATATGGGCGCGATGAGACACGCAGCATTGGTGGCACTCCCCTACACTAATTGGTTTTAGTAGGCTTGTACAAATAGTGAATATTAGGTTCGAAGCAAATAGGGGCTTGGATACAATAATTTCGAATGGAATTAGAATGGTATGTATGACATGTAAAAAAAATGAAAATATTTATGACCTGGCTAACCTGCACAATTATTTTTCAAAATTTACATAGGGCTTTATGCATATAAAATTTATTTTTTTCGTTCAAAAGAAGTCGAAACAACTTTGAGTAGTAGTACGAATTGAAGTTTCGGTAGAATACAAGTGATAACCTGTAAAACACTTTACATTTTAAAATTTATTATACTTGGAGCATATAAGCCTTCATAACAATTTTTTAAGTTTAATAAAATAATGAATTGAATTGAGGTTAATATGGTAATTTATTGGAGCCCTGCAACACTGTTTCAAGTAGCCATGGAATGGATTTACGAAACAAGCTTATAGTCTCACGAACTTACTTAAGAATACGTCCAGTACGAGTGGAGTTGCAAAGATTTGTTGCACGCTGCAATTGCATTCTCTCTTCTCGCCTCGACGAAAGCACTGGAAGCTAAGCAGGCAGGGATAGCACGGGTGAAAAAAACCCATCCCACACATCTAGTTACGTTGACAATTTTTTTCTCTCTCTTTTCTTTCTACGAATACGCAACCTCTCCGTGCGATCGCGCACATACGCGTGAACAAGTGACCCTGTCCTTCTACTGTTTCTCTGCCAAGCACGCTCCACACTGCAGTGTGAAGGTGCGGCTCGGCAACATTCTATGAAAAAGTGCTGCTTCGTCAAGGTTGAAAATGTCGCTCCCTGCTGAGCGCATGTGTCACAAGACGTGCCACAGGGTTGCTTGACAAAGTTTATTTGTCTCTGCGCTGAGACTTCACGCACTTCACGTTCGTGGAAAGCGTCGAAGTAGTCGTAAGCACGGATAGATAAAAAAAAAATGGCAGCATATCCACGGGGTGAACGATGGAGAGTGGGGCAAAGCATCCGTCCGTCCATTCGTTCTTGCTTGTGTCCATTCGTGCGTCCGTCTGTGTGACTGTCCATGCGTCCATCCGCCCGTCTGTGTGTGCATCTGTTGGTGCGTCCACACGTCCATTCGTGCGTCCATTCCTGCGTGTGTCTATTCCTGCGTGCGTCCATGCATGCGCCCCCGCCTCCGTCCAAGCGTCCATTCGTCCGTGCAGCCATTCGTGCATCCGTCCATGCATCTGTCTGTGTGTCCGTTTGCCCATCTAGTCAACACTCCAAGTACCACCATTTTGCATCTTTTCATCACATATTCTGCATATAGAAGCACCTCCATCTAGGAGACATTCCAAAGAATAAACGAGAGGTGGCACACGCACACTTTCTTACGGCTTGCTCTTCTGGTCTACTTCACACCTTTAACCACCTCAAGTTCATGGTATATACTAGTTGACTGTATTCATGGCGCTGCTGCCCAACGCCCCCGAAACCTTTCTAAAACCAAGGAGGTTACGCCCAGCGAGTATAACGTAGAAACCCTTTCTTGTCAGATAGTGCTCAATGTACATGCCAATGGATGCTAATGGGCAATGAGAGATGGGAGAATACGGCTTTTAGTTAACACGCACGCTGTGAATTTTTTATTGTTCAACAGCGCACAGGAGAAATCTCCCACTGGCACCACCTTGAAGGTAAATGTGTAAGACATGTTACGCACTACTAGGAGTGACGAACGAAGCCACTTTAAGAAGTTTCGCCCCTAAAAAAACTGACAGACTTCAGGCGTGGCAGCGTCACACGAGTCTTGTGGTGGAATTTTCCAGTGATGGAATTTTCGTTACACTACCGGTCAAGAAATCCCGTTATCCGCAATCCAACCCAAAACTACTTCGAAAGAAAGCAAATATACATGGTACAAATAGCAAAATGTTCAGTGCCATTTTTCGAGATATCCGAGTATGAGTTCACAAGGTATTACTGTCTAGAGCATATACCCTTCCAAAGACGCACACTGGCAGTGGTAGAGCCTGCAGGGTGAATTTCTCATTTAAATTACACCACCCAGGACTCCACTCTGCGTGTCCACATAAGTATAAAAGCAATGACCACCTTTGCATTATGTCCTCTATAAAATGTGCGCACTATGGCCAGAAAACTAAAGAGACGTCAAATCCCCACAAAAAAAAATAACAAAGGCGTCATACTATGAACCTTTCCACCCCCACCTTGAGTCTGGTCTCCGTCCCTCGAGTCTGTTTCTAGGCACCCGACGTCTTCCAGGACATCCTCTTCGACATCCAACTCCAGAGACTTGTCGAGAAGGTTGCCTTTTTCGCCTTCACCCACAAAGGCTCGATCCTGGTCCGCGTCAACATACTCGAGTATGTTGAAGCTGTCTCTAAGACCTGATTGCCAAAAAGGAACATAAGCAAAAATAAGGAAAATTAAAGAAAGTTCTCTAAGCCAAAAAAAGACGCTGTACCTTAAGACCCTTTCATTCGTTTTGAATAAATATCTATTTTGAACAAATGTGCAGAGTTGATATGTACTCGCGTGACGCTTGAAAGAGTGCAATAACTTTTTTAGCATAGTGTGTACTTTCTAAAATATTAGACATTCAATGAATTGTTTTCGGAAGCAACATTTGTGGCTTGCTGCATAGAATAGCCTGCGGTGGTGGTTGCTTCAAAAGCTCACCTTTACTACAAAGGTGGGGGAATATTCGAAATTTCAAGTTTTTTTTTAATAGCGTTTAATCTAAGAGAGTGGATTTCATTCGTACCAGAATTTCACTATTCCGCATTCCTAAAAATAAACACAGTCAACATCCAATTCACACTGGCTCCTTCAGATTTTCAATATGGTTCACTCCATCACATTTTCATGCTGCGGCAAAGGCTGCCATTCAGGCTCTGCTTTTGTCGCTTATGTATTCGACTCGAGAAAATGTTGGTGCTAACATAAAAATAAAAAAATGTGGCAGAAGTGGAGTCTCAATACCGGTTTTGGACCTAAAATCTGAGAAGGAAGCCAGAAAAAACAAATACCGAAGATCTTTACGATTCGAAATTTCACATTTTTCTGTATTTTGACATCTATGAGGCAGATTTGGAGCTTCGCACTCTAAGCGAGAACACCCTTGTTATCCACATCAGTTGGGCGTCCATTTAGCTAAAATAGGATGAAAACAGGAGAAAATAGCATCTTTGCCATTCACATATAACACATTGGTTGCGTTAAACCATGTACTAACATAATTCAGCCTCTGTATTGCCACACTCTTGATAAGACAATGAAATATTACCCTGCAAGCGCTTCATCACCTAGAAAAAAAGAAACACTTTCAAAGAGCTATATCTTAAGAATATGCTCACAAATTTTCTCCAACTTATTTCCCAGTAATTTCACTCAGACGTATTAGGAAATTATTACAGAAATATTTGAGAAATATTCGACAAGTGTTCTACTCGATTTGTACTCACATTTCAATATTCAGACATGTTTTGCACCCAAAATTTTGCCATTTTCAGTGAAAGTAGCATGAATCACCGAGCTGGTAATTAGTGTCATTATATGTGGCCTTGACTGTATACTGTTGAACCTTTTGTAGGAGGCACACACCTGGGAGCAATTCTCGTCTCCAATATGAGACGTCTCTGATAAGGGAGACAGCACATAAGCATTTTCCTATCCGCCCTTCTTGAATGCAGACGCATTCGATGTCTCTTATACCCAGATGTCTTTTCCACAGTCCTTTTATAAAGGGGTATAAATGAAAAAACTGTATAAATTTTTACCATCAACAAAGTTTATCGGTCTACAAGGCCACTACAGC